>KN817526.1:454440-697893 GCA_000827495.1 Hypholoma sublateritium FD-334 SS-4 | reverse complement strand
GCAGGTCAACGCTTTAAGTAGTCAGTTAGCGCCAAGCTATTGCCAAGGCGCTAACTGCCGGTTGAGCGGGTGCCATAGCCCGGGCACCCGTTACACACCCCCCCATGAGATTGCTGACACAATCTAAGGGAATGGCGTTGACCTAAGAATATTAGTAGTAACAAAGTGGCAGGTCAATATTAAGTGGATGGGTTGATGGCTACAGTTAACCGGGTGACGCGGTGGCATCCGCCGGCTCGCCTCGCAGGGCCTGTTGAGTGACGCGTTGGCATCCCCCAACTGGCTGTAGTGGGCAGTCGTCCACGCGTTGGTATGTGCGACCGCCTCCATCAAATGCCCATCGATGAAATTAAGGAAACGAATGTTTATTGATTTAAAGAGAGTAAAAGGTACGATCAATCATGCGGAATCAGTTATAGTGGGCGCTTAAGCTGTAATCATTAGGTCCGCGTTCATTCCGCGTCTTCGGGCTCCCCCTCGCCGTCCATCTCATCATCGGATAGGCTTGATTCGACAGTCAATGGGCTCTCCGGAATGGAAGCTTCGCTAGACGCGCTCCCATTCTTCAAGGTAGACGCGTTGGTCGGACTCGGTACGGTCACGGTGTTACCAGTGCCGGTAGGGGTAACTGCGATGTTGTCACCCGTGTCGGGTCCCGACGTAATGTTAGCCATCTCCGTGTCGGTGTCCTTCGTACGTGGCGCGGCCGAGTGGTCACGCCCGTCCCATTTAGGTACGAAGGTGGGCACCGTGTACGGGTCAGACACGAGAGCGGGCGGCGCGTGGTCAGCCCCGTATTTGGTCCAGAACATATCATCGAGGTTCATTTCTCCCGGTTTAGCGCCGTGGTAGACGTACTTGATTCGTCGCATGACGTCGTACGTCGGCGTGTACCACCCCGTCCACTCGGGTATGGTAGGTGGCATTCCAAATCGTTGCAATCTCTCGACGCGCTCGGCGTTAATCTGTCGTGATGCGTGGACTCGGCCGACGTTGTAGAACGTCTGGTCCAGAAACTGTCGCCCGTAAGCGTAGCAGTGATTCATGATTTTCACGGGCATCCCGTTACGGATAAGATGATCCGTCAAATCTGTCGAGGAGAAGTTGTTCGCGTCGCTATCATTCAGCGTCGAAATGGCGAATGTGTAGTTTGGTCCCCGTTGCTCAACAAACGGCATGTCGGGGAAGCGTTCGTTGTACTCGGCGATGCGTTCCTCGTATAGGTGGGGTCTGGCCACGACGCTCGCAAATTGTATAGTATACCGAGCCACCGCCGGAGCTTGGTTATGGCTGGCTGGTCGTATAGCGCGCACGAGCAAGTACGCGTACAAGTTCTCAAGTCGGATGCGTCCTCCGAAATCCATTGATAGTCCGTTCACTTTGTTTATAGATCCCACCGGTTGGTGTACCACAAAGTATATCGCCCAATCGACCACATTGAATGGGTCATAGGGCATCTCCAGGCCGAATCCGTCGTTTTTCCCGCCGTATCGGCGTCCCATCCGTTTGGGCGGCAATACATCGAATTCCAGGCCCACGTTTACACTCCGGGCACAGGCCGGGAAATACTCCGGTGTGTATATCTTTGGGTTAAGTATCGCTCTCATGGCCTCGTCGTGAAGTGATTCAGTAATTCGTTGAGTAGATTGGTAGAAGGCGCGAAGTAGTATATGACCCCCAATTCGGTAGATTTCTTTCGCATCCCCGTTCTTGCAGAGGGCCACGAGATCTTCAACCTCGCGGACAGTCTGCGGGTACCCTCCCGGTGCCGCGTGGTAGACAAGGTCATCCTCTGGCGCTTCGTACGGTAGGCGTCGGTTAGGGCTAAGAATATGCTTGATCACCTCGCCCGTGAGATCGCCATAAAATACTGTATTGGTGTCGTGATAACAGAATACTTGGGGCCATATGAAGCCCACGTTATGAAGATCGTTAGGTCGTTCGATCCGCCCATTGATGTAGATCTGCCCTTTGCTGCGGGCTTGCTTCTCCTCCGTAGCATTCAGGTCTGCTTCGTACTGTATTCGGAACGTGGTCCAGATATGTTTGTTAATGCGTAGGCGATCAAAGCGAGCCGCGTTGGTTTCTTTGCCGTGTCGTGGGGTCACAGTTATTCCTGCATCATAGTCAAGGTAGGTGCGGAATTCGACGTCTGTCGTTTTGTCGCGTGGCTTGACAAAGTCAGGGGCCTCATGCTCAGGTAACATGCCTCGAAGGCGTTCATTCACGTTCTGCAAGGCCTCCTTTATGAGTTCAATGCGCTTCGCCTCTTCGGCGTTAGGTTCGTGTACCAAGTGCGTCGTGTCTACCGCCGGCGGACGCGGGAACTTGATATGGACGATGCCACGGTCGTCCTCGTGGGTGCTAACGTCGTCCCCGTGGGTGCTAACGTCGTCCCCATGGGTGTCATAGTCGTTATCGCGGTTCGATGGGCACATGCGTTTGGATGGTCGTTGGCTGTCGTCCTCGTGAGCTGGTGGTTGGGGACGCGCGAGCATTTTAACAATGCGTTTGACTGCGGGTTCTTTCATCGCCTGTCGTTCGTTTTGGGGGATTCCCATCTCGTTTAGTAGGGCAGTGTATGCCGGGTCGTCGTCCGTGGTCGGTATGATGTGTCCTGGCTCATCCCAGTCAGCCGCCGTTGGGTGTGCCATTGGCGCTCTGGCCCAATCCGGTTGCGTCCACGCAGGCTGCGCCATGGGCTGTGCATTTGCGGGTCGAGCCGTCGCGGGGCGCGCCGTTGGTGTGCGAGCGGTAGGCATATTGGCTCCCGGGGGTACATTGTGCCCTGCTGTGCGCCCACGTCCTGGTTTAGCCGGTGTGGGCGTTTGCACTGTGAACGTGTTCTCAGGATCCGCATTAAAGGTCCTTCTTAGGTCTGTATATGTATAATTGTTAACCATTTTACTGGAACTCCCCCCCCGTCAAGCGGGCAACGCACGCTGATAATCGGTCATGTATACGGCTCCTCGACCACGGCCGCCGCCGCGCCCTGGGCGCAATCCGCGGGCGCCTCGTCCTCGGTTATGAGACATAGAGGTGATAAAACAAGTAGGTTCTTCGAAGTTCGCGGTGAGCGTAGTCAGTTGAGCAGCAGCGTGTGCAATGACGGTTCTCGAAGTGGAAAGGGTGGTCAACCCGGACGATGCATAGGGATTAAAAGGGTCTCAGACATCGGGTCGGTGACGGTAGCCCGAAACAATTTTCCACGATCGCTAGAGGCGTGGAGCGCGCGGAAGTTGGGATTGGAATTTTACGTTATGTAATTCCAAATAGCGGTCCAGTGCCGCCAGCTCCTTGCATTCTGTCTGGGGTTCCCAAGTGGTATCCCCCTGCGACCAGCGGATCTCGTACTCCAGAGCACCATTTTCTGTGCGACGATGACCGATAATATCGTCCACATACCACTCCTGGTCAGCGGGTGCACCAAAATCAAAGGGCTCCGGCGTTACTCTATTCGGGAACAGGGCGTCCGACGATGCGTAGTATGGCTTCAGGAGGGATACATGGAATGTCGGGTGAATTCTCCGGCGTTGCAGCATCGGTGGCAGATCAAGTGTATAATTTGACGATCCAGGCTTTGCGCCGATCACCTTGTAAGGTCCGATGAACCTGGGCAATAGTTTTCGTGCACGATTTTTCGGGAGGTTCAGATTTTTTGTTGAAAGGAATACTAGGTCATCGACTCTAATTACTGGTTCACTTGACCGGCGCTTATTTGCCTGTCGCGTCTGGAATGCCCGCGCCTCGATGATTGCATCATGAGCACTGGCGAGATGTTCCAGTGCCGAGAGAGCAAAGTCGGTTACTCCCTTTGGTGCATGGGAACCTCGGAGCTCCTGGATCATTGATGGCAAATATCCGCCATTCAGCTCGAAGGGCGCATATCGTGTGGTTTCAGATATACTTATATTAATAGCAAATTCGGTCATGTCAGCGCGGTTTACCCAGTCTTTTTGGTCTGAAGCGACTACCGCTCTAAAGATTTGGGCAATGGATCTATTGGCGCGTTCTGTTTGTCCATCTGTCTGCGGATGGAAGGACGTCGACATCAGTAGCTTGGCGCCGAGCAATTTGTGCAGTTCCTGCCACCATTTAGACGTAAATTTAGAGTCTCTATCGCTTACTATAGAGCTTGGGAGCCCGTGCAGACGCACAATCTCCCTGCGATAGATCCACGATAGATCCGATGCTTTCATGGTCGTGTGTACTGGGATCAGGTGCACCATGCTCGTCATGCGACACATGATTACCCATAGATAATCGAATCCCTTTGATTCCGGGAAGGGTCCTACAAAGTCCATAGCAATTGAGTCCCATGGCTTAGTGGGAATAGGTAGGTTATGCAATTTCCCTGTAGGTTTCTGGTTCGACGATTTGGACGTCTGGCATGTTAGGCATGACTTGCACCATTCTTCAATATCCTTGCCCATCCGGGGCCACCAGTACCATCTCCTGATGTATGTCGCTGTTTTATATATTGAGAAGTGACCCACGGTCTGGTGGGCTTGTTCAATGATGTCCGTTATTATAGGTCGTGCGCCCTCAGGCAGGCATATGACGTCTTCGTCGGCCATATTCTTTGTATATACCAGACCATCCTTCATGCTGAATTGGTTATATTCGTCTGGGTTGATGATCACAAGTTGGAATAGGTCATCCGCTTTGTAGGCCGACTTGATGGTTGCCCGTAATGTATTGTTGAGCGGTTTAGGTGGTGGGCTGTGATGTGCGCCACCACTCAGTGCTTCAGCAAGCGTCATGTCGCCCAACGTATCTTTCATAGCCATTGTAATTATTTCTGCCGCCTCCGATTGGTCTAATGGGTACGGTACATTCATTTGTTCGGCCTCTCGTGTGCGTTCTTCCACGACGTCAGCAAGTTTCTTTCCCCTGATCCGCGCACTGCGTCGTACGTTACTGGAGTCCATTGCACGCAGGTACTCGCGGTCATTGAATACTTCGTTATATCTAGGCGCGGGTAGATCATCCCCGTGTTTATCAATACGTATGTCAGCATTTACAAACTCATGGTGGTCATACTTATCCGCGGGTGTGTCGCTTTCATAATATCGTGATAAGCAATCCGCGATCTTATTTAATTCTCCCTTTATATAGGTTATGTCAAACGTGAACCGTGCCAAGTAGTCTAGCCACCGCCTCTGCCTGGGGCTCAATGAATTTTGGGTTTTGAAGAATTCTAGGGCCTTATGGTCGGTAATTATGTGAATCTTGTACCCCATCAATTTGTCTTCCCATTTAATCAATGCTTCAAGTATAGCTAGGGTTTCCAGCTCGTGAACCGCATAATTATGCTGGGCCGTAGTGAATTTTCGTGACATGAACCCCGCTGGTTTACACGTATCCCATGTTGGCCCCTGTCCGTACATGGCACCTATTCCTGACTTCGAAGCGTCGCAGATTACCCATATGGGTTCGGGTTTAGTGGGCTGTATTGGCTGTAATATAGGGGTCTTGCAGCATAGTTGTTTTATCATATCAAAGCATCTCTGGTGGATGGGTCTCCAGAAGAACGGTGCACCATTTTGTGTCATTGCCAGCAGTGGTCCTGTGTACATTGATATGTTTGGTAGGAAGTTTGCCACGTAATTGACTAGTCCAACAAATTTCTGAATATCATTATAATTCCGTGGTGTACGCCAGTCCCGAATTCGGCTCAATTTGTCCTCATCTGGGTGAATCCCCTCGTCATCGATTACGTGTCCGAGGCAGTCTACCTCGTCCGCATATAGCTCGCATTTTGACCATTTTAGGTACAGTTGATGTTTCCGTAGTCTGTCAAATACTATCTTTAAGCACTCTTCGTGTTCTTCGATGGAGTTAGTGTATATGAATAAATCGTCCAGGTACACGTGTAGAAAGCGCCCTATACAGTCTCTGAATATGTATGTCATGAGTCTTTGGAATGTAGCCGGTGCATTACAATCGCCCTGTTGCATTATATTACTTGTGTACGTTCCCGCCACTGTTGAGAACGCGGTTTTATGTACATCCTCCGGTCGTATCCTTACTTGTTCATACGCATCAGCTAAGTCAATTTTTGATCGGAATTTTGCTCGTGCGACATCTTCCCGTATTACCTCCTGATCGGGTAGTGGTGTCACATCCTTGACAGTGTTATCATTGCGTTGTCTACAGTCCACAACGGTACGCAGGCGCCCGTCCTTCTTCGGGATACACATGAGTGGGGCCGCCTGTACAGATGTACTTTCCTTCCACCACCCCGCATCAACATATCTATTCAGTTTCTCATAAAACTCGCTTCTCAGCGCTTGTGGGCATCTTGGTGTATGATACATGTATCTCTGTTCAGGGTTTACTATATGTATTTCATGATTTATATCTCTTAATGGGGGTAATTTATTTGGTGTTCCGTTCACCATGTCAGAGTATTCCTCTTTCCACGCGTGCCTTAGCCCATCTAAATCTGGCGTATTGCTTTCTCGTGCTTTGCCCTTTCCCTCTCGGGTTGCTCTTATGGCTTCCCGCGGCTCATCTTGTGGGCGTTTCCGTGGTTTCTCAAACCTCTGACATAGTCTTGCAATGTTATCTATGTCATCTGGGGGTAAGTTCAGTCGTAGGGTTGACCCGTTGTGTTGTTCCCTGATTTTTGCTGCTCGTGGGTATATTACGTCGAAGTCCACAGTTTTTGATATCTCCTTGCTCGTAGCTCTGCGGTATTGTGATTCAGGTGGTGTGTTGTACCGTGCGTTCCTGTTGGCGATGGTACTGCTCATTATTTCATTCCATTCGTCTGGCATTCGTGGGTCGTGTACCCAGTCTAAAGTTGGCTGCGGGACCGGCCGTTCCCAGAATGTACGTCTGTGGTGCGTCTGGTCTGTTGCGGCTGACATTATTTCTTTGATCATACTGACTTCATCTTCACTATTAATCAGGTCTTCCACCTTTACTTTGGATGATGTAGGTTCACAATACATTGTCGGCTGTCGTGTGGACGCCGCTGGGTTCACGCGCATTGATCTCAGATCTCTACTAATTTCGTCAGGTACGCCAAGTGCACACTTGTCGTTATCCTGCAATGTCGCGCTGTTCTCATTTTCCTTTATTGGTTTATTATTATCCCGTTTGGGCTTCTTGCGCGTTCTGCGCTCTTTACTGTCCAATTGTTCTTCTTTCTTTTTTACTTTATGTCTGAATTCCCCCCCTTCTTGCAGAGTGGCACACTCAGCAACATATTCATCCTCAGTCATCAGGAGGGCGGGGTGATCCGTCGGCAGCCTCTTATATCTGTTGGTCGTCATGGCTCGTACATGGTCATCCTCAGCATCCTCAACCGACGCCGATCTTAGTCAATCAGCTCGGTGATCATTCGCTCGACTACGGTGAAGGCGTGGGTCCACATCAGCCGGGTACGCCAGTGCAGGTGTGACGACGCCATTGACTGACACCGTCATGTCGCCGAAGTCCAACACGACCTTGTTCTGGTGCATGAACGGCGTGCCCACAATCATATCATATCGGTCCAAGTTGCATATATCTGCGTATATCTCATTTTTGCAG
Organism: Hypholoma sublateritium FD-334 SS-4; assembly: GCA_000827495.1. Taxonomy (NCBI): domain Eukaryota; kingdom Fungi; phylum Basidiomycota; class Agaricomycetes; order Agaricales; family Strophariaceae; genus Hypholoma; species Hypholoma sublateritium. The sequence continues at coordinate 690,351 of KN817526.1, read as the reverse complement.
CCTGGCATGTTGATTGGGATGTGCGCGCCGTGAGTAATCTTGGCTCTACTGCCCACCGTTCCCAACTGAACGATGAACGGATCAAGCAAGGGAAATGCAGTGATCTTTGCCGTGTCCGCGAAAGCGGGGGTAATCGACGTGGTGGTACTCCCGGCATCCCACAGGGTCCACGCGTCTTGGCCATTTGCGTTTGTATACGTGATCAGACATGCCTTCTCCTCCGGAGGCACTACTGGGCGACACTTTGCCGTTCCAGACGATTTAAATGTACCGGTACGCCTCTTGATCATCTTAGTACTGTTGTCAATTTCAGCTATAACCGCTGTCATTGCCGCAATAACATCAGGTCCTGGTCCCACGGTGGGCTCCGCTTCTTCGTACCCGATATCTATTAGTATATCACTCTCACGTCGCGCATACATATGCTCCGTATCCGATTCACGCGAATAAAATTCGCTGTCGAAATCCTCATATGGTACGTCCACTTCATCGTTCGTGGATCTATTACTCAAGTTTCCGTCTGCACTGTCATAGGATCCATCGTCCGACTCCGAGGAGCATGAGCGCTCGTCAGCATTATCAGGCTCCGAATTCCTGGAGCCAGCGTGTGTGTGTGCCGCTCGCACGTACTCACGCTTCTTCGCTTCTCCTCTTCCAGTGGGACAATCAGGCTTATAATGGCCGAATTTACCACACAGGTAGCATTTCACCTCGCTGAGTGGGCGGTTAGGTTTCTTCCCTTCTGCTTTGTTGTAGGGTGGTCTCTGCGCGCTGTCCCTCCCTTCATGGGTATGCTTTGGAGCATCTGTGTCTTGCCTATCATTGGGACGACGGTCCGCAGCCCCTACACGATCCCGTGTGCCTCTGGTACGTCCATCGCAGCGTGGCTTATCCTCTCGATCACCTTTCGAACGCGAAGTGTTGCGTGAATTCAGCAGGTTGGTATGTACTCCATATGGATGATTGCCATCATAGTGTCGCGCCACTTTTTCCGCTGCTTCAATTGACTTCGCCTCCGAAACCAGCTCCTCAATCGAGTTCATCTCAGGAGTGAAGTTGCGGTTAAACAGTTCGTTACGCCAATTCGCTGGTATTCCACGAATGAATCTATCAGCTAACGTGTATCTATCAGGTCTGTCAATCATGGTTTCAGATATATCACATATTGTGTCATATAATCCTTGGATGCCTGTATCCGAGTCGTATCTCGCCTTCTCGAATATTGTTCGCGCGTCTTGCGTTACGGACGCCATCACGAACCTGTCGTACAGCGCCGTGGCCACATCCTCGAAGGTCCAGTCCCGYTTTTCACGATTCARTCCGAATACATGTAAYCTGATAAAGCTTTTTGCTTTTCCATCCACCAGCATCTCGCTGAACAATACACGCGCATCCTCCTTATCAGGGCCGCTCAAATTGGCTATGGCAAAGTAGATGGATACATCTGTCACCCAGGTTTCCAGATCTCKCATWCGGTCTTCTCCCTTGTACRTTGTTACTGTTTTAATGTCAGGAGCCTTTGGGCGATCTTTATCRCTGCCAAAGACCTTTTTTGTCCCGCAGTTATCTCTAATAATATTTTTAAGGCGCTCGTGCATRTCCAKAYGGTACCGATCCTGGACATCTCTGATAGCAGGGGACGCTGAATTGCGWCCTTGACTGGTCGGCGGATTACTATGCGCCCTGTATTCACGCGTCCCTATCTTCGTCGTGAGTTTATCAGCTTCTTCAATTGATGCCTTCAGTGCTAAATCTCGTTCCYTAAGTCGTCGCTGTGACACTTCAATCGCTTCCTGCTGCGCCATGTGTGCTGCGCGRTCTTCCARTACTTGCTCCTGCAGYGTTTTATTATTMCGTGCAGTTTTCTCATYWTCKGCTGGTTCRCTGAAGCGTAGTCCCAGGCTGTTMTCAACTGGTTGCAGCGGTATTATTTTTTCTMTTTTTCCTYGGCTTTCAAACTGTTGTCTCATAACGTCGGTTATACGCCCGTCACTTTCCCAAYGAATGCCCTGGTCCGARTAGTTAGATACCCCGTGCTTATTCATATCCGCATTATGGATGCGCTGCAGTACAATCCTATCCTTCAAGTCGTTGGCAATACCAATCCTAGCTGCATCCCCGACCTTGTACTGTCTTGCTAGCTGTGCTAACGCTTCCCTGGTTGGGGAATCATATTCCTGGGATCTAACGCTATGTTCCGACTGGTTGTCAGATTTTAATAAATCATTATATTCATTATATGTTTCCTGTTGCTCCCTCTCTTCTGCAATCTTCATTCCCACTTCATGTGCTTCGCGCAGTATTTTAGAGGCGATCGGTCGCGATGCGCGTGTGCCTGACGAGGCTGTTTCTTCTGGCGCCTGATGGTCCTGGGCCAATGATTCATCTATAGGCAGCTGATTCAGCAGCTGCGGTGTTTGATACATCGGGTCGGATGCAACATCCCGTAGTGTGGTGAGATAGTCATCCGGAGTTCCGGGGACTGTCGCTGGCTCTATGCCCGGGGTATTGTATCGAGCGTTCCGCTTGTATTTTTCATCATTGTAGATGGTCACGTTCAGACTTATGCGCCTCATCACGGATTGTACGTAGACGTCGTCGTTTGGGCTGCCAGCAGGCTGCTGTCGGGCAGATCTCGCATAGTAGGCGCTCACTATCGCCTCTTTTACAAGCTCCGTCCGGCGTCGAATCGGTACGTCATTTTCATTAAAGTCAGCCCAAAATAGCATGATCGATTGTGCTAATTTTGTATCCAGTGCTACGACCGGTGTGYTATTCCCTAAGCCATTCCTACGTAGCATATCTTGTACRCTTTCGCGTGGTGCATRGCTCTGTCGTRCGGAGCCGGTCGGCTGGAATGTCACGTCTGACTCGTTGCCTCTGCGCTCGGGGGTGTGTGCTCTGCTTGGTTCCACATCCGATCTATCTTTAGAATCGATCCGATGATCCGAACGATCACTTCCCTGGGGAGATTGCGTGCTCGAGGCAATGGCAGAAAATTTTGGAGARGTGTTTGAATCTCCTCCTCGACTCTGGGGRGYCTCGGGGGAGTCTCTCTGACTATGTTCAGAAGACATTGTTCTTTTTTGTATGGTTTGGTAACCGGATAGAGTTTCTTTAACTTTTCAGATATTATCTCGGTAGCTCAAAAAAGTGAAACGCGTTGCGTTTCGAGATCACTTAATTCACCCAAGAACGAGCTTGCCAATGTATAATATTGGAAAGATGTAGTTCTAGGTAAAAAGCGTNCATAAAATATTCCAGCATCTGTGGAGCTGGTTTTGTATCTGATATATGAATGAAATTGGGTGTGGAGAGCAGACTTACTGCTACATAAATATCATATGTACGAATCTGCTATCCAGCTAAGTGGACATCAAATATTTCACCTGTGGTTCAGATGTTTCTGTGTCTAGTAATTGAACGAGATAAAAGGTAAGTATTATATTTACTACTACATAGACTTCATATTTCAACTTATATGTAAATCGGCTGATCTTTGAGCCAAAGAAATTCGTGTACAAAAGCTGACTACATACCTCATTCATGTGCGTTGACACGTATTCCCCATAAAATTAGAAAACGTGACTTCTAAATGTTGTACATTGAGCGGTGTACCTGAGTCGACATCAAGTCGACATCTCATTTGGCAGCTGGTATACAGCCTTTTTCCAATCTGATAAGCGCGTGCAATAAAATATTGGAAACGTTGCGCATGCCACCCTAATTTTACGCTCAAAACACCTGTTTTATAATTTATTTTTCCATCTGGCTGATAGCTTTTTTGCAGCCTGACAAGTGCGTGTGATAAAATACTGAGAATAGTCTTTATACTGCACACTTTTCACGTCCTTACATATGCTGACTAGCTAATCCGACATCAAATTTTGCAGCTGAAATATAGCTGGCTCTGGGCCCTACTCACGTGCATTGCTATATTCACCCTATGAAATTTTCAAACGTGACTTCTAGATATTGTACATTTGGCGGTGTATATAAGGGCTCTATATATACGATCCTTCACTTCTGATTTGTTCTTTCCTTCTCTCTCCCATCTTCCTCTGCCAGCCGATCCTTTCCTCCGCCGCTACTGCAATCCTGCTCGCCGTCACCTAGAACGGCGACGAGACCTGTAGAAATGTCCTCGAACGACGTCCCCTCTATTCACGTTTCTCAGCTGGCCGGTGTAGTGGATGCGGGCTCGTCACCGCTGGACGCCCCAGCCCCTGCTTTCGTATCACGGAATTCGCAAGATCTGGGTCTGCCATCTTCGAGGTCATCGTTTACACGCGTCGAACACGATGACGAGCAACGCACAGCGCAACCCGCGTCACACGATACCGTCGACCCTCTAATTGCTCTTCCCACACTTGTTCCAACTGCCGCCACCATTACTGCTGCCGACACTCAAGCGCTGTCTTTAGCAGTAACCATTCCGGACGACCACCAGGAACTCAAGAGCACCCCAGAATCAACGTCACTACCAGAACTGTCTGAGAACGAACCAGTACCCCAAATGCCTCAGACATATCTCACTTTCTTGCTCATTTCCGGCAAACGGCGGACAATGTCTTTCGAGCCTGACACATCTATTGGTAGGGTAAAAGAGCTGGTGTGGAATTCGTGGCCAGCAGGTGCGTAATGTCCCTGTACAAGCGCATTTTTGCTCACAGACGCCCCCATCTCTAACTCCATGACTCTCTGTTCGTTCGAAACGACGCAGACTGGCAGGATGACCGACCTCCTGCTCCATCCTATCTTCGTGTTCTATATCTGGGAAGAATGTTGCAGGATGACGAGACTCTCAGCAGTGAGTTCTGCGTTTCCTTTCCATGTTCTGTTTCTCGCTATTCGCTCCAATATAAACCACACTTTATTCCGCATTACGAGACAGTCGGGTCGGTCAATATAAAAGTATGACGCAACACATTACGACCGTCTCAATAGTGCTTTCCTGAATTCGATGGATGCATTTGTTGTCCTTTTGTTCCCATCCCATATATGTCGGAACATCACACTTTTTGCTAACTGCGATACTTGAAACCAGATCTCAAATTAGTTACATACACCCCGCAGCAAAGACCATCGTCACCGTCATGTCCGGGGCCGACACCAACAATTGTACACTTATCCATCCGCCCTTATCCGCCTCCAGGCGAGGGCGACGCCATCAAGAAGAAAAAGAAACGGGTACCGGATGGTGGGCAAACGTTTCTGATCAGGGGCATAGGGTATGCAATCTGATGCCATGCTTCGTAGAACCCATCCCAAGCAACGAGCCGGATGTTCCCAACGATGATGCCGGATGTTGCAGATGCATCATCTGCTGAGCATCCTGTTAAAGAAGCAGAGCTTTCAACAGGCACCCACGCACAATTGCTATGTGCCTTTACTGGTTCGTCTTTCCCGCCTGCATATGGGTCTCATGGGTCTTCAGTCCGCGCCGAGGTATCGTTTCAATCCCTATTTTGTTCAGCTACACTTGCACTCCTCCACTTCTAAACACCGCTATTCACGAACCTACCTTGTCCATCACCCTCTGTTCTTGGACACTCATACCCGACATAATCCACCCCACAACGCTCATTGTTCTCTCTACGCTATTTTACTTGTCGTTCTTTCGTAGCATCAGGATCTTCCGCATTCATGTATCATATAATGCACACACCATTCAACCCCACCCACGCACCCCTCCCTGCCTTCGGACACCCGCCTGCACCCGCCAACCGCCGTACACACAAAACTGTTGTACGCCACACGTTAATAATAATCAAGTCAGCTGCGCACACCCGACAGAGCAAGAGCTTCCATCGATCCCGCGCGCTGCCACCGGATCCAATCAATTGATTGCGCGACTATTTACGGGCGTGTAAATGAAGTGCTCTGGTGGTATGAACTGGATGGATTCGGATTGGGCCTGGCGCACCGAAGTGTGTTGTGTGGAGCATGAGCGCCCTGCCGACGCTGTACAGTGCGCTGTGCGTGTCAATCACCGCGGGGGTGCGGCGCATGTAGCAGCGTACACTTTAGCGCACACCAAGGGTGTTTATGCTGTACATGTGCTATGCATGTCAGCGCTAATGGCCGCGCATGCAGCTCACTAGAGCCGTCAGCGGAGCGCAATCCTCCAGCGCCGGCGATCACTGCCGAATTCTGTCAGCGAGGCCGGTGGGGCAACGGTCAACCCCACGACGCGCGCACACTCCCCGGCGGCGGCAAGTGTTTTGTCGAGTTTCGACGTCGGCCTGTCTGCGCCAATTTCGCGGGCAGGGACATATATATGCGTTGACTGCCAGCGCATTTGAGTCTATAATAACCACACGTTCGCGAGCGACCGTTGTCTGCTGACCGGTGAGCGACTGCACACGGCTGTAGCGAGGTGCCTATCCTTCTATGTCCGTCAGGACAAGGGGATAAATCGCCGAACTAAGCTGGCGTGCGGCATGCGTGCTATATCGGACTGTATATACATAAGTATCCTGGATGCGCCGGCATAATCGATCTATGTACTGCCATGGAACGTGCTGGCCAACCGGCGGATGAGGTGGCTTCTCATAAAGATAGATCTCAGACTTCTTAGGCAAATAAGCCTATGGATTGGATGTGGGGGCGGCATTCGTATTATCTTGATAGGTATCGAAATCGCGGGAGAGGTTGGATGTCTGCAAATTTGGAGATGGTCTAACTTGACGCTGACCTCGTAGATCGACGGAGTGCTGGCTATTCGAGAGATATCAGGGAAAAGGTGTCTTGACAGTCTCTTGAGAAAGAAAGGAGGCGGTTTTCCATCCCGTCAGTACGTCTCGACGAGCAATTTCAACTCTTCGTCGTCCATAAGGCCAAAGCTCATCTGCTCCTTCAAACTCTACAGTAAATGAATGTCAAAAGCCAAGCTACCTGCGACACCGATCCACGCACATTGTGCACACTGAGGAACTTCGTCTTGAAATCCGCGCCGAACACGCGATCCACGAGCACGCTCTGCGCAAAGCGCGCCCGCGCCTTCTCCCAATCGAGCGGCAGCCGCTCTGTGATCCCGAGCGCGGCGCGCCCCGCAGCGTCCATGCGCGCCGCGCTCAGCTCGCCGCTGCAGTCCTTCATAGTCAACTTCTGGCCCTGTAGTACACCGGCGAGCCCTGCGCCGAGCACGCCCGCGAGCGCGAGGTACGGGTTCGCAGTACCGTCGAGCGTCTTCAGCTCGAAGTTGCGCGCGGCGGGGGAGGGAGCGTTGCACAGCCGCACGGGCGCCTCGCGGTTGTCGGTGCCCCAGCAGACGTACGTGCCGCCGGACCAGACGCCGTCGAGAACACGCGCGTACGAGGCCGCTGTGGGGAGAAGGAGGAGCGCGACGTGCGGAAGGTGCTGCAGTAGCCCGGCCAGGAAGGACGCTTCGAGCGCGGAAAGGTTAGTATGTGCGGACGGTTGCGCGGAAGCACCGGGCGCATGGACGGATATATGCGCGTGCGCCGCGCTGCCGCCTGGAGATGTGAATGTCAGTGGTGCATGCGAGCGGCGCGTAGAATGCGCGTACAGTTGTCGAGAAACACGCGCGGCGCGAGCGTCGCGCGCAGCCCGTGGCGACTCGCGACGTTGTAGATCGTCTCGCGTGTGTGCACGAGCGCGTCGGCGGCCTGCAGTGGCGGCAGTGGACCTGTGACGACTTCGTACTGTCCCGGAGCAGCCTCTGCATGGTACATTTGTACCTCAATCCCCGCCTGACCGAGCGCGTCCACGATCTCCTCAAGGACCTGTGCCTCCTTACTGCCTGTAGGAAGCGCGTTTGCGGTACACCACCCGTGTGCGTTCGCAGCCGTGGCTGGTAGCGTTTTCGTAAGCAGGATGAACTCGGTCTCGAAACCGACAAGAAATTCGACGCCGGCGGCGTCCTTAGCGTGTCTGTACGGCATTTAATATTGGCATGAATGCATGCCATCGAAGACAACAAAATGACAGCTCACTCGACTACCCTCCGAAGGATGGTTCGTGGGCAGAGGTCGACCTCTATGGCTTTATGGCCCACCACTTTAGCAGCAGGGGTCTTTTCTTCGAACCACCCCATCACGCTTGCGTGCCCGGGCGCGTAAGGGCAGATCCTCAGTGTGGACAAGTCGATTGCATAGAGATATTCCCCCGTGGCACTTCCCCGGTGTCAAAACACTTCTTTGATGTGGATGAGAGTCACCTACTTGAAGCCCTCTACAATAGTTATGAATGCGAGACCCAGAGCTGCCTTCGTCAGCGAGATCCCGGGGCGCGAGGTCTGTAGCAACTTCTCAAAGTAGGCAAGTGGCACGACACGATACCGAACCTGGTTTAGAAGGTCGACCCACTGGATGCGGACGTGCTTGATACCATCCGCTCTGAGCGCCTTGACGGTGAGTGGTTGGGTGTTGTTCGTTTCGGCTGGCGCGTATTCGACAGCGTGATGAGTCAGATCGGAGGCCATCGTTAGGACCTCCAAAGCACTTCTAGGGTATTCGGTGTGCTAATGTCTTAGTTTCGAGATGGAAGTAGAAAGCAAGTTGGGAACAACTTGAAGTCGGGGTGGATGCCATCTCGATGGGTTTCAGCGACGTGGGTTCTGCCAACCTACCGCTTGCACAGCCCCTCGCTGATTTCGACAAAAATCAAATCAAAATCATTCCTCGCTGCAACACAACAAACGTGAAACGCGCATGTCGCCAATTAAGGCCTATTTAGCTTCCTTTACGATGCATGCAGGCCATTTATATTACTTACCTGTTACATTTCAGCTTTCACCTAGAAGCCAGGACTTAACTGAGCTCCTGTTAGCATCGTAGTACATGCTGCAGTATCAGCTCACCATAGATGGGCTAGATAGAATGAACGGCACACAACACGAAGCGACGGCGAAGTTGTAATCAAAAACGAATAATTACAGGCGACAAACGCATAAAACCTAACCATGCATCCGTCTTTCTCCAATGCCCGTTAAAATGACGCATTCCGAAAACGGGGCGCGGGGAACGGCGGGGCAACTCCACGCATTGTGGCAGGTGGGGTCCGTCCAGCGGTGCTCTGCGCACGCGCACGCAGTCCCGAACGCGGCGGGGGCGCCGGCGCAATTTTGAGAGGTGCAGCGAAGGTTGTTGGCATCGCAGGTAACGGTGGCATCGCCCCCGCCTCCCAGCTCTTGAAATCGAATTGCAGTGCGGCCGGGGAGCTCCTGTACCGCCTGTGACCACGCGTCGGCGCCGCCTCTGGAGCGGGGGCGCGCGCAGGTGCCGGCGGCATTGTTGCGCGCAGCGTACGGATACGCTGTGTAGCGTGTACAAGCTCGGTCGCCTCCCCGTTGGGTGCGGCGATGGCCTTCGGCGGTGGAAGAACAGACACCGGGACCATCGGTGCGACGATGAAGGACATCCTAATTGGGCCCGGGGTTTTCAACGCGGGGAGCTTGTAGTCGATGAGGCGCTCCATGGGCTTGAAGTCTGCAAGGCTGAGCGCAGGCAGCTGGTGGCTAACCGCCGCCGTTGTCTGGCGGCGCTCCGCGGCGGCGACCTCCCGCTTCGACGGCTGAAGCGAGATGCGGCTTATGACCTTGCTGAATGTGCTCGCCTTCGCACTGCGCGGTGCGAGATCCTCGCGCTTCTTCTTCAGCTTTCCCCCGTCCATCGCAGGCATCATCGCGTTTAAATTGGCCGCGCGTGGCATCGCCACATGCATCGCCGCCGGTAGCTGTAGCAGTGGTGCCAGCGTGCCGCGCATCGCCGTCAAGGTCGTGGGTGCCTCAGGGGGCACCCCAGCGGCAGCAGCAGCGGAGGCAGCGGTGAGGGGCACGTCGAAGAGCTGGCTCTCCCGAACGGCGGAGTCGCTTGGGACCGCGTCGAGTAGGTCCGCTAGCTGTACGCTGGGGCTAAACGCGATTGCGTGGCGGCGCGTGTCGCCCATGGCGGGCCCCTCGCTGGTGCGCGGTATTGACGGTGAGTGTGGGCCCTGCCACGAATCTTGGCTGTACACACTAGCAGCCGACAACGCAGATGCGGCTGTCAGCAGCGCGCTGCGGACGCGTGCGCTCGCTGTGAGCGCAAACAGGCCCGGGGACGCGATGTCAGACTCGTCCGTCGTGGGCGTCAGCTATTCATCATTAACAGTAGGCTAAAATGTATCAAAGAAGGCCGCACACCTGCCCGTAGTTCGTCCTCGTAGAGAGGTCGGCCTTGACCCGAAACAACAGCGACCGCTGTGCGACGAGCGGTGCTAGGGATATGCTCAGGCGTTGCGCATTGGCGCGGTAGATTCCGCGTGTTCGGAATTGGTGTTGCATCGTTTATGTGGGTGGGCGACCAGCGTCCGGCTCCAGCAGTCAATGCTGGGGAATGTTTTGGAGGTGAGATCAACTTGGCTATCCTCGGTCATAGCCCCGTCTTTAAGTACAGAAACATGATGATGGCTGCCAAAAAGATCAGCCTGTTGATCCGTTGTGATCCCCGAACAACGGTCACCCACGGCACACAGCCTAATTTGAGAAATTCAGATATCAGTGCCCACAGTAAGTGCCAAAGGAACAGAGAAGATACGGAGGCGTCTGGTCTTGACGAAGGGTTATCTGGGGTGTTTTCATGGGATACCCCACGGTGCTAAGGAATAAACAGAAAAATGTAAGCATTGGTGCGAGCCAAGTGCGAGCCGAGGAATCAGAAGTGAGTACATTGACATCAGCGCGGACGAAATAACGTTCTTTCAAACATTGATACTTGCATGCTCGAGAATACTACATACCATGAGACAGGCCAAAACAATGCAAATGCAAATCCCGCGCTTCAGGCGTACTTGTATTTTGTACTCGTACTCTGCCTCCCGTTCTGACATTCCTTGATCACTATCGCGTCTGCCTCCGAAAGCAGCGCTGGGCAGCACTCTTGTTCCAGTGCTCTACCAGAAGTTAGGGAACCACGATTACCGCTAACTGTAATGCACAAAAGACCTCACACGGCCTGTTGAATACACTGGAAGCCACACAGCGGCAAACGACATGATTCCATCCTCCGATGGCAAGTGTATAGGTCATAGCGAGGCGTCTTCGAGCAAGGCAGCGGGGAAATCACCATTGACTGCAACTCCACGCTCGAACTGAAATCCGAAAGAAAAGTTAGTAAAAAAAGCATTGTGGAAGCTCTGCTTGTCTGGTACACAGGTCTGCGGATGGTAGTCCGATATCAGCCGAGGTTTTCCTCGACAACGGCGACGCGATGAACAAAAGCCTTTGCTTGGATCTGCGAATGGCGTAGGGTGGATAAATAAGGCGAGAGGTCCACAATACACAAATGCGACATCCAATATGAGGATGGTATAGATTAGCATTAACAACCTATCCAATGCCGGTCAGTCGGAGCACAGCGCTGAGAGGAAAGAATGACGGACAATATAACGATAGCGACCCTCCCTAACTCGAAAGCGATTCTACTTTTTGTGTTGTCTCCTCGCCCAGAAGAGAACCATTGCGACCACCCATGCGTTCGCAGATCGCCTCTACTTCTTCGTGGAAGTGGCTCGGAAGTCCACCCTTCACACAAAGGAGGGGTAGCAGACGTGTGTGAAATAGTCTATGGGCCACGGATGCACCCTGCGTGAAATACTTCGTATCACAGCTAGCGGGAAGGAGAGAAACGGCTACTCACGTGCTGGTGGTAGACCGCGCCCATGATGGCCTGCACCGTTTCGCCCTGGACCTTGTAGAGCCCAGCGGAACGCAGAACCTCCATGTCCATCAGAGACTTTCCAGTGGGGACAGACGGCTGCCAGACGAGCACCCGTCCGACGCCCCACTCGGAGGCGACATGCTCCCCGAGGAGATTTGTGTGCAGTGCGCTCAGAGAGATCGTCTCAATGTCGTCCGTAGGTTCTAGTCTCTGGCTTGATTGTAGGAAGAGTAGAAGATAGGTGGAAAGCACGCGGCGCCCTGGTAGGTCATTCTCTGGTTAGTAAATGTTCCTGGGCATGTCGAGTACACGCACCCATGAAGCTGAGGCCTGCATTGTGGCCTTTCCGTGCCAGCCGATGACTTCCGTGAGTCAGCACCCGCTGTGAGACCTCCGGATGAAAGGTCAACGGGGAGAACAGCCTGTTCATATATGCCTCGAAGCCCGACACCTTGGCGTCCAGTGCCGGGTCCTGTACCCACTCGCGGTTTTCCAAGGTTTGTGTGTGTTGGACATCTCGTGTTTCGCGTGGCTTGGGTGTTGTGCGCACATGCGGAGCCTGTTCTCGTTGCAGGACAGCTTGCTGTGCATATTTTCGAACTCTGACCGCTGCGAATGAAGCGTGAGGAAGGCCGACACGAAATAGAATTAAGGCGCGCTGTACCAGGAATTGCTGTCCGCGAGCCCACCAGAGACGAGCTAGAAGTTGTGCAAGATACCGAGCGTAAAGATGAGGTCAGACAGCGGGCGGCGCGAGACATTGTCGGAAGAGAAATATGGAGAGGAGCTCGTCATTCGCGACAGCGACGAAGGAAAAAATATGGACAACACGTGATACCGTGCTTTGTTTAGGGCGGGTTTTGGTACTTGACATAGGTCACGGTCTTGAAGCTTGAACTGCGAACGCTTCCTTCTTCTCCTTCTTTGCTCCTTCTCCGTCTTGTTCACATTTGGCCGTGTCTTCTATCTCGTTCACTCGCATATGTGTATGTAAGATTACATACATGAAGTTCCGATACCCATGGGAGGTTTGCATATAGGCAAGCTCCGGTTCTTTACACACTTGGTTTGCTGACACTTGCGAGGCGAAGTGAAAATTGCGAGTAATTTCTTTTTCAGCTCGTCGACTGAAGCTCGTGGTTCTTGCTTAATCGATGCTTAATGAATTATTTTCGTCGAGAAATTTGCAGCTGCTGGTGTATGACGCCAAGAACGAAAAGGCTTTCATGATCCAAGGAAAATGGAAACTCGATGGTGGCCTGTCACTAAGCCTCGGCAATGGACTCACAAGCTCGGTATTTCAAAGTTCTCTGACCGTCATCTAAACTCTTTCTTTGGAAATGAAGCACAGATGTAATCTTCTCGCGGCCATGTCTTCGAGAATGTCTCTGGGAATATCTAATTGTGGAAGAAGCGCTTGCGAGTAGGGCCTTCTCCAATTCGCAACACCGCCCACTGCCGGGTTTATACACCTTGGCTTTCTGTGTCAGTGATCGTCTATTTTGCGACATACACCGTAATGGTGGACCAGATCTCGATCACCCCGAATCCCCACATATCCCCACTGCTGTTTTTGCCGTACAGCTATAAAAGACGGCGCATTACTCTCGACTGGTATTCTGTCCTACACCGCCCACCCCTGTTGGATTATACCCATATACCCACTGTACACTACATCTCTACATTTTGTTCTATGTCGGCCATCATCCTGATCCTCACGCCAGGCACAGGCTCCTTTCCGTTCCAGAGCAAGACTCTGACAATGCCGTCGGGCACTAAAATAATGCTGGGCTCTACGGAGGGTACCGTCAACGGCGCACGCAGCTCCGTGCGAGTGCCGTCGATGACAAACGGGTGGTTTGCGCCACGGCAAACAGAGGACTACAGCATGCCTGCTGTCTCCCCCCTGCCCCTAAGCTCGTCACATGCCGAGCTCTGGGCCGACGGGAACAAGGCACGTTGTTCTTTGTCGTCTGTTATCTACCGCATATCCTGAACGACGCCCAGGTCCACATCCGTGACCTCGATTCGGCTTTCGGCACTTATGTGAACGGCATGAGAATCAAGAAAAACAGTACCCTGAAGACAGGCGACACTATCGTGCGTGTATTCCTGCTTCTCGTATCCGAGTCCCTCTCACCATCCCGCAGAGCCTTGGGTCCCGTATTCCGCGGAACGAGAAAACACCTGCGTACATTACGGATCTGCACCTCAGCCCTGTTATCATGAAAGTCACGCTCTCGCTCTCATAAGTCTTGTACCTCTGTTCCAGATCTAGATTGCTATGCAGAGTGTCTGCACAGTTATTTCCGTTAGCCGGTTCTGCCGTTGCCTATGCTTTCCTTTCTCATATACCTGTGCAAGACTCTGCCGTTCAGGCTCTACGTTTATCTACAATGTATAACACTATGTAGCTCCACCACTCTTCTTTCACCGCTCTTCTTTCAAGCCATATATAGACAGCAATCAAATGAAATCACCCTGAAAATCGGGAGCCTTTCGTTGACGGGGGAAGTACCGAAAGAGAGACCCTTTTAGAAGCCCACAAGTGGTACACAACACTGCGGGAGCTGTTTCTCGAAACTGGAAAAAAAGTCCGCGCTATGCAAGGAGCCAGTACTGCCCGTACATCTGTGTGTGTCTGTGCCCACTCCCACCGGAGACACGTATTACGAGGAGCCCTCTTCATATGCGAGCAAAGCCAAATCAGCCATTTCGCGAAGCTGTATCATTAATCGCGCTTAACAATCGTACATAAGTACTTGTCCGGTCATCTCTTTGAGTACTTCTTTAAAGATTAATTTTACTGCTTGCTTTTTGCATAATGAACCACATCAAGGGTCGCGCTGCACGCCAACGCAAAACCTTATTATTTCCGGCTATCCGCCCGGGGACCCGGACACTTGCCTCTCTGACGCAAGCAGGCGGAGACGCGGAGTGGCGATCGAGCCGCCGGACAGCTGGGCCTCCATTTATCGACACCATGCCCGCCGCGAGGCGTCGAGGAAGGGATCCAACTCCAGCTGTACCCGCGCGCAGGGCCGCGCGGAACCGCATCATTGAAGCTACTCAGTATGTACACCATTCCTCACAGGCCTGCACATCGCTACATCTTCGGTGTCCTCGCGCCCGACATCAGGTGGGCTGCAGTGGGTTCTTCGCGATAAATGTTACCCTGTTTATGCCGCTTGTTCAATTTTAGGGCCGCTGGCGGCCTTCGATCGGGCAGTGCGGCGACACGCTGCACACCTCCCTGAAATCTATTGGAGGATGTGGGTCAGTTAGGTCAGAAGAGGAATAAGGAGTGGTCATTGGAACATTCTATGCAATTACATGATCCTCATATAAGTGGGAATGTTGGGAGGTATGTATAGACAACACAATGTGGTCGTCTATAGCTTTCGAGTGCGGACATATCTGATGAGAAGGGTAATTACAACGCTCTTGTTTTTCGGTAGGTGTATAATTTGGACGTAATTAGGGAAAGCGTCTGTACTAACACCGCTAGAGGGAGTCAATCAGAATTAATACTCGGAGAACAATAGTTTAAAGCAGGATCTTGAGACTGATTCGCAATCCCAGCTGCTGTGGCAGCTTGAACCACTGGCAGCAGCGAAAGGGACATCATAAATCGGATATCTGAGCAACTATGAATCAGATCAGCCGTGAGTACAGTCCCAGAGCCATTGACACCTTTCCCGCGTCACAGGAAGAGGGGTGTAATATTGGGGCTGGCGGTAAGTCTATAACGTGAGCTCTCTTCAATTGATCCTGTTCCGACCACTCCAGATTAAAATGTCGGCCGTTTACAGCTCTCTAGTGACTCGTTATAGCGGACTATTGATAGAAAGTATTAGAAACACATGTGTTATCTGAGGAAGGATGGGAAGTTCTAGTTCAAGATACGGATTTTTTTCCGAACACTCTATGAAAGCTTCTAGCTATTCCTGATTCGAGATAACCGGGGTCGATGTATGTATGTATCTCTGCGAGCGCTGAAGCGCTGAAGATCGACTCGGATGTTGGTCAGAAACTATTTGCAAGCCGATTACTTCAAAGCTTTGCCGGCCTTCGGGTAGATTACGATGAGATAAAAGTGGGGTCAATATTAGATCAGTGTCATTCCGTAAACCAGAGGCAGCAAAAATAGCGGCGAGTGCCAGGCAGAATTAAAAATATTTCGTCACGTTGGGACGCTAATATACATGGCACTGGTAGCTGGAGTGTCTTTGGGGACCACCAAGTTCAATTGTAGTTTTGAGGCTATCTATGTAAGTAACACAAAAGTAACAACCAATGCTTGAATTGAAGGAGAGGTCATGAATTCGTCGCAAACTTCTCGCAGCGAATTTATTTGTTCTCGTTGATTTGAATGTAACCAATGTCGGCAAAATTAAGTCCTTGAACGTAGAGTTTCGGCTCCAATGCTTCGTGTACCTGCGTATTTTAAGCATAAAAAACCCGTTCTTTGTACAACAAAGAACGACTACTCAAAGAGTGACAGTGTCCGTGGCTACTACACAAGATAGAGAAATAAGTACCTATGGAGTATTGATGGAGTACCACAAAAAAAATCCAAAAGAAGACAGTCCGAAGGAGGCACATTACATTTTATCCTCATAGTATTATATTATACTCCCGATATCATAACCACCACGATTCCCACTGTATATCTGGTTCCCATTATGAATCATAAAGAAAATGAGATATCTCGGCGCGCCGTGGATGAATTATAATAGGAATGCCGTAGCGCCTGCAAGGACGAGCAGGAGCGCAACAGGCGAACGGACGCTCAGCGCACCGCTCGCCTTCGTTGCAGTCGGAGCAGTAGAGCCAGAGCTACCAGTAGTAACTACGTTGGTTGCAACGCCCGTCGCAGAACCAGTGGTCGTCGCCGGGGAGGAGGGGGATGAGCTGACGCTAGAGGCGGCGAGCAGTAAATCGGTTGACTGGAAGGTCTGGCAATTTGAGGAGGCGGGAATGCGTGGCGTATATGGAGGTGGGACAGTGAGAGTTGCAGGCATAGTGTAAGTCAGAACTACAGGTTTAAATAATAATAGATGAGAGACTAAAAGCATATTTATTAAATGAAATGCGTACCTTGTCCGTTGCTGGTGTATATTCCCGCCTCGTCCTGAAGGTCTCCTTCACAGCTGGTGAACGTGCCATTTTGAACACTAGTTGGCATGTTGTACGAGCAACCAATGAGGTCGTATATGTTCTGGCAGTAGTCTGGGCTCGTCACTGAGTTGTAGCACACCTTGGCGCAGAACTGGCCTCCGCCGACGAAGAGGTTCCAGTTGTGAGCCTGCGCGAGCGTATGGCCATCAGGTGAATCGGTAGTGCCATTGGAATAGACAACGCCACCAAGCGGGTTTCCCTGGAGGTCCGCGCCATGCGGGTCAAGCTCACCGCCGCCATCATCAGAGGCCAAGCCGATGGCGCTGTTTTGAATGAACCCAGTGACTTGAATGTACGCCGATGTTTTCATCCACTACGCGAGGGCAACATGTAAAAATTCCTGTCGTTGGAGAGTCCAGCATAAAGCATACCTGAAGGCCGGTGATTGCACCTGGCGGTATAAGTCGTGTACCATGATAGGGCTTAGTGCAGTATGCCACAACCCTAGCCTCGACATCCCCAATGGTGGAATTAGCTGTCGGAGATCCCCAGAGGCAAAAGTCGTCCTATAGAGCATAGTATAAGCAACATAATAAAGGCGGCTGGCTTCAGGAACGCCGAAGTCGTCGAAGCTTGTACTTACAGGCCCGTTGAAAATCAATGTTTGGCAGTTCGAGTTGGGTCCAAGGGTAGTTGAATTGCATATATTGAAACCAAACTGGGGCCCACGCAGGACTGCGAAAGGATAGACTTGTTCAGGAAGAGCGGTGAAAGCGTATTCTAATGTTGATAAAATAGGTGTCCCTGAACCACCGGCGACCTGCCTACGCTCCAGTCCTGTCGTCGCAGTAGGGGCTTGGGTGATCTGAGGATCTTCTGCAGCAAAGGCGGTAGACCGAGAAAAAGAGTGTATGACTGCGAATATAGCAGCAAAACGTGAGGCCTTGGCAGAAACCATTTTCATGGCGGTCGTGGTAGAAGGATGAAAGTGCAAGTGGCTGGCAGTGGATCCTCGTTTTGTTTAAGTAGTAGGAATGATCGAATCTATAAATAACTCACTCGAAACTCGAACCGTGGCATGAACACGCCGTTCCCTTGTCGGCGTAAATTTGCCTATGTACAGCCATGCTTATATTATTCAAGGTTGAATTCGCCGTGTACCATTCTAAGGACACATCTGTTATATTAGGCAGTCAAATATCTAGGCCAGCGTTGCTGTCTTCAAAAACTACCAGAAGGAACGCAGCGCGCTGCATCATGATGGGCGGTAGGTAAGTACGTACGTATTGTTCCGATTCTTTCCAGCAGGGTGTTGATGCCTCTAAGGACAACTGAAAACGTTGTATCACCACTCAGATATAGAAGTATGGGGCAGCAAAGCGTTCGGTTTACCCACTTACTGCAGCTTACTCCTCCCCTTACGAACTCGATCGTGCCCAGTGCATTAATTGGTGTCAACGTCGAATACATTTACAAGCCGAAGGATCCGCTCGTCTAAGCTCGTATAACGTTTTAAACCTTAAAATTTTCCCTGGGGCCTGGAAGACTGGGAGATCCTCCCAGAGCACTCGCAACGCGCCAATTCTTGCTGATCCCATCGTTGCGATGATCCTAACCTACTTATAGACCAGTGGCCGTTCCGATTGTATACAATCGACCGCAAGTCGGCTTTCGCCCCCAATGAATCCAAGAGCACCTGAGAGTGGTTCTGAGTGGTCGCTTTGCATGCGCGCGCTACGGCAGGTACCGCGGGGAGTCGTCGCCGTCAGACCAGCATTTTGAATTGGATGGAGTTGCGAAAGAGACTGAGTTCTGACAGATCAATTTGGAGTAAACGAAGTACTCGTAAGTAATCTCGGGCCACAAACAAGGGGTTTTCTGCATGAACGATGCCAAGTATGTCGAGTGTGCATCGATAACAATGTGGTAGAATGCATGCGGAGGCCTATAATTAATATCTAAAAGTTGCGGGTCAGAGGCGGTGAGTTCAACTTGCTGGTAGTCGAATTATTGTACTGGACGACCGATTGCGCGTTGTTTCAAAAGAATGAAGCAAGAACAAATGTTTTTCAATTGCTACTGGTAGACAGGCCTGCCAATGCTCTAGATACAGTTGAGATACAGTGAAAAAAAGGGTGTAGAATCTCTGGTAAGGAACACCACCTCACGTTGACATTGCTGCCAACTACCTCCAAGGCTGAGTGCGCTCCAGCTGAGACCCATGTCCATCTAGAATACGCTGTAGACTCCTGCATGAAGATGAATGAATATGCAGGGGGACAATAAATGCGAATCCAGGAAATGAGTGAAGAACTAAAGTGAAAATTTCTGCCTTATATAGTTCTCATGTGTCACGTGCTTTGTATTTGGTGGTGTTAACCAAGTATTACTATATTCGGAGTGTTCTCGGCGTCTCTGATTCCTTCAAGTTGGCCGCCAGTAAACCTCGAAAGCAACTCGAAAGTCAAGGTTCGAGTCTGTTCGAGTCTGTTGAATTAGAATTAAATAGCTTGGAAAGTTTCAACTTGCAAAATTGAATTTAATCGATAATGCATGAGTGCATTATGAGCTCGCAGCTCGCTTTAGACTATAGTTTACATCCGAGTCTGATTAAGTAAAGTAGGAGCAGTAATTCAGTCCAAGGAAGAACGTAGAATGTATAACATAGCAGAGAAGCAAACATAATTTGAGTAGGACAAAATAAGAAAGATGATGAATGGTGCAATAAGCAAACTTTAAATCGGATACAAATCGGATAGCAAAGGAGATGGTACAGAACAGACTAGTTCAAGTGAGAGGATTCACGAACTATCTTCTCCGGTGAGGTCAATAACAGGTCCTAGTTGAATAAGTGCCCTTCTCTTCGTACCAGCCAGGCGGTGAGGAGCAACAGGCGCAGCAGCAGGAACAGTGGAGCCTGATGATGAAGCCACTGGTGCATGTACTTGGTGAGGAGTGAGATGTGATGTACCTGCCTGACCCGCATTGCCAGATGCAATAGTCTGAATATGGTTCGTTGTTGCCGGAGCCTCAATCACCGTCCGCACGTTGCTGAATGGCCGAGTTCCTTGAAGAGCTGTTACGACGTCTGCATAGTTTGAGCCCATTATCCGCGCAATATCGGAGTTGGAGCCGATAGATGCTAGGAAAGTCTGAGCGTTGCGTTGCCTATGGGACCACGTCGATGCAGCTATAACTGAAGGAAGTTTTGTCACCTGCAGGCCATGCGGACTGCCCGACCTGATTGTGTTATGAGTGCATAGATCACGGGCTGAATTTATGCGATGTTCAAGGTGTGTGCGCCGCTTTTGCAGCAGTCGAAAGATTGTACTCGTCGTAGTGGGATCCATGATAAAGTTATCCAGAAGTTGACAGTCGCTGCATCCGCACCCGATTTTTCGCAAACCTGCATTGAAAACCTGTCCTTTTCGCCCGAGAACATCTCGCAGGTAAGAGCCGATAAATATCTGGAGCAAGTCTACAAATGGTGGGGCATGGAGATCCAGGCCGGTCTTGACTAACACAGCCTTTAGCCGGGGGATGAAGGGGGTGTATATCTGAGTAAATTTGGTTGTGATATCCCCTGGGGCCTTGAGAATATTAACAAACAATGTTTTGACAGTATTCATATCATTACTGTTGATTGCTTGTTCAATGATCTCGACTATTCGGTCAACTTTGGTGGTTTTTATGGTGGGTTGTGCTGCGTATCGATGTCCGTAATGATGATATCCAAGGGCATTGTATTCACCAACGTCCGACCATTGTAAGGCGGCAGCATCGAGACAACGCTTGATTATGTCGTCGAGGAGTAGCCCAGAATCGTTATCACGGTTCGCTTCGCCTTCAGAAGGGGCGACAGTTCCCGTAGCCGCGTCGTTGGTGAAAGAAAGTGCCGTGGATTGTCGCTCCAAAATAGCCTGACGGTTGTCGATCAGGAATTTACGGAGGGACAACAGAAATTTATAGGTCCCAGTTCTTTTCAACAAATTTGGCATCATCCTAAGGCCATAGCGAAGAATTAGACCAGTTTTCAATATCGTGGCTGAATAAGTACTAACGTTCGCGAAAATGCCTGGAGGCCAGCGGAGCGGATGATGGACATGATAATTGGTATATCTTCAATGTTGACGGAGTTATACGAAGAAAGGACTTTATCTGATTCCTTCTGACACCATACCCGTACTCCTTGAAGATCTGCGCTTGAACTTTGTGAGGGTAGGTTGTAGATGAAATTTATCTGCTCCCTCAGGTCTGATGAACGGGCAATGAGTTCTGAATAACTATATGGCTTATGAGCGAACCTTGGTGTAGCAGCCTTCAGCAAGCAACTCACCTCAAGCAGACGCTCTCGAACGAGAATACCTTCCATGCTTTGATAAATATTGTATTATCGATGCCTTTCAATGTTGATGAAGGGCACTTTATTACACCCTTCCATAATTCAACATCTTCCCATTTCAAGGCGTAGTCCAATAACGTCAGAACATATTCTTTGGTCAATGATCGTCCTTCTTTAAGAACACGGGTTGCCCAGAGCCTGTCAGTGTCCGTAGGAGGGAGAGTAGAGGACATTTTGAGGCGTGCGTAAGCATAAGCGACACCGCCAGCCTCGTAGCAGATATCTTCTATACAGGATGGTCGGATGAGAACAAGGGCCGTACGTTTGTACCCTGTTGATCGGTGTAGATAAGTTGTCATAAACTGTGCACGTATAGAGTACTCACAGTGATCCAATTGGCCCGCTCCCTGTAAAAGAGATAAAGACCGCTTCAATAAAAACATGAATCAAGAGGTGTGAACTGCCTCACATTACCCATGTATCCTTCGTATTCTGTCTTATCGGGTCTTTCGTCTTCGAAAGGCTCCTTCGGGACCACACAGTCATCATCTATTTGAAGCTTTCCCATTGGGATCAACACAGAGCCATACAAATCCACCACGTCATTGATAGTCGTAGTGGTCGATCCAACTTCGGCCATGCCTGGTGTGTCTTCTCTTTCGTCCTCATCCCCATCCTCGTCATAATAATCGTAGTGAGAACGACGTCCATAATATCCAAAGTCATCGTCTGCCGAACCAGAGACTTGATGAGTTAAACTAGCAAGGCCGACCAAAAAACCCAGTTGCTCTGCGATGGGGCGAATGAATGAAACTCTATGGGCATCAGTACCTTTCAGTGCCTTAATCCCTTCCTTGAGGTTCGCAGGGCTGTATTGGTGTTGCAGAAGGTATACCGCAATATTTCGTTCGGATTCTTCCTCATAAAACCCATCGCGCCACTTCTTCAGGACACGGCGCAGCAGGTACAGGGAGTCAGACATATCAGGCAGGCTGGGCTGCGGGACTCCGGGAGGAGCCACATGTATGAGATTGTACGATAGCGCAAGTCGGTAGCCGGAGGTTATTTCTTTGACTTCATGCTTGACATCCGTGTACCATGCTAAAAGCGCGGTGGAGAATAAAGATTCCTTGGCGAAATCTATCTTTTTCTTCGTTGATGAATGTCTGAGAATGACTTGTCCTCCAGTGTATGCGGAGGGAAGGACGATGATTACGGTTGCAAACATTCCATCTGCTTTTTGGGTACTGTTTTTGGCGTCAGTTTATGAGTAAAGATTTATCGAAATCACACGAACTCCTGATGTGACAAGAAACTAAACACTTCATCAACGAAGAACAAAATAAAAAGTGCGAGGAACAACATACTGTGATCCCTTTTCATACAACAACAACTTGTACAATTCCATCCGCGGCCGCGTATTTCCTAAGCTCACTCCTAGCGATTTGCATACTTCAACACATGCAACGTCTTTCACGTATTGTTCCCAGTGTGCATTCGCAAATGATACCCTGGAAGGTTCAATCTCCCACGTGTCGCGTACATCCTTGTCGACGACTGTCCGTTCGCCGTGACCAAAGGGCGCAAGCGTGGCGCAGGAGATGATGCCCTTAGCATCGCGGTCGCTCAAAGGCAGGCCAACAATGCCCAAACCAGATATGTAGAGACATGGATTTGGGGATGAAAAAAGCAATCCGGCATGATGGAAGCTTCCTGTGAAAGTGAAATTACTGTCGTCCAGTGCGTCTTGAAGTTCTTCCTGTTTTTATGTTAGATCAGACCGGATAGAATTGGTAAGATCAGAAGCAGGGCAGACCTGGAAATCGACGCCTTCAGATACTTCAGAAGATGTACAATCATCTTCACCCTCATCCGTGCTTTTGTCTCCGTCATCTGCATCTTCAGGTTTTGGACTCTCAACTGGCGCTTGTTCAACTTCTGCTCTGGCATTGGTTTGGTCGATCGCAGGGTATACTACCGGAGGGTAATTGTCGGGTAGACTGACATCCGTCGGTGGATTCGCGGAATCCCTTTCAGGCTGTGGATGTGTAGACAACGCCAGCGCAGCGGTATCCTCGTCTACTTCCATTGGTTCATCGGCAGGAGTTTCCATCACTATGGAAGTAGATGCCCTGCTATCCGAGAGATGCAATGTACTTTCACGGCCACCCGAGGTCGTGTTTTCTAATTCATGAGCTGCTGCATCGCTAGGAGGAGCATCGACAGTGCTGGGTGATTCATTTCTTACATCCTTTGTTGAGGTTTCACTTGGGCCAATGTCGTTGTTGGCTGGGGCGTCAAGAGCATCTGCTGCCGGTGTTTTATCGTCCAGAGGTTTTCTGTCTACCTCTAAATCGAGCATTTCTGCGTCTGGACGCTCCAGTAATTGACATACCAGGTTTTCGTCGGCACTTTGGTCGCTCATTTGCGATTCTGGTTGGGGCAACGCGGCGGCTGTCTCCGGAAGCTTCAGCGAGGTAGACGAGCCCTCTCCATTAACACTGGAATCAGATGAGGAGTCCATGGGGCGAGCGATAGTTTAGGTCAACAAAAATAGATCAAGAAACAAAACCGGAGGAAACAAAGAGGAAATTGTGGCAGGCGCGTAAAGTGGTACTCACTTATCACGTGGCCGTTCCAGAAACGCGCTCAAATATTTCGCGTCGCGCCAATATTTATTGTTCAATACCTTTTTGATACCTTTTTCAAATATGCCAAGTTTGCGAAGTAAGCACGGGAGCCAACGTCTAGATGTTTATCCTTTAAGCTTTATTACCCACAGCATATTGGCGAGTTGCCGTTAATAAGACTTTCTACTTTGATGCTGACACCTTAGACCGTTAGACGTTGAAAGTGGGGGTCCAGTCAAGGTCCAATGATACTCTTGATAAACACTGTCAGAGTCCATATTCAGTGTATTACTGATCCGGGCCTCGAAGACGCGAGATTCGAGAATATGAATCGACATCCAAATGAAACTGATGACCCAACTAGGCTACCTTTGGGCTACCTATACGAACCCACGCCACCTGATTTCGAGCCATCTCAGTGGCAGATATAGTGCCGCGCTCGTCACAAACGCGATCTCGAACCCGATGTCTCCCGTGGTCTTCGCAATCGGGCCAGTAAACCATACCTGTTCCATAGAGGGAATTACGAGGCCGAAGCAGCCTACCCCAGCTGCAATCGCAGCGATGCCAGTCGGCAGGAGAGCGGGTACATTCCATGCGCGTGGGTTATACAGCGAGGGGTCATTTTTGCGACACACTAGGTGCTCGATGAGGATGATTGCGACATAGGCGGCCGACCAGTAGCCAATAAGGCCTAGGAAGTTGACCAGCGTATCGTAGAATCGATGTGCACCCACAATTGACAGGGGAACGACACTAGAAGTGATATAAACAATAGGCAGGTAGGAACCTGGGCAGAAGACTCACATTGCTGTGGCCACAATGGAAAACACATATCGGGGAACAACGACAAGCGAAGGGATAAGAATCTGCATGTTAATAGAGATCGAATAGAACGTGGCAGCAATATTCGCAGCGACTGATAGGCTCAACAAGACAGTCAAGAATTTACCAAAGCCTCCGACGGGATGAAGCATAGCTTCCAGCAGTCCTCCAACATTTCCACCCGCGTATCCCGTTTCCCAGTCGGGGACATCTGAGACTGCGACAGCAACAGCCGCGCCTAAGCACTGGATGGTTATCTGAGTAAATGGGAGTTAACGGAGTTGGTCACCAAATATCGTTTCTGAAGAACATACAAGGGGTATCAAAAGTCCTATATATGCGGAGAGAAACATTTTCCAGCTGCATAACGTCGAATAAGTCTCCCACGCAGAGTGCGGAAGCAAACCTGCTCACCTCGAGGCATTTGGTCGATAATAACTCGAAAAATCGCAGGCAAGACCGGAATAAGTAATTGAAAATCCCGCGAGTGTGGATGCAAACGACAAGATAGCTGGGGCAGTCGCTGGTACAAAGGGCGGAGGATCGGACAGATGTTTTCCACCAACTCCAAGTGCGACGACGAAGGTAACGACAACTGGTATCCAGGCAATACGCTCATACCTAGGCATCAATGGTTTGTGTTATTTCATCGAGAGTGATTGAAGTACGCACCAGTTCAGAACAGTAATTCCACAAAAAGAGACGAGTAAAGAGATAACCGCAATGACGACGATCCCAACTCTGTTAACAAAGCAAGTAATCAGAGCTGAACGCTTACTCTTTGATAGATCGGAATACTAACGACCAGCTCAGATTGTCGCTCGATACACTGGCCAGCGCCTGCCCGCCCACTATACTGTTCAGTATAGAGAACCCAACCATTGTGATCAGATTCATGACGCAGGGCACAATTACACCATAATAGCTGATACTCCTTTCAGCGATATGACAGAAAGCAAAAGACAGAGATACCCACCCAAATGAATAGCGGGATATGACCATCTGCCGCATGCCCAATTTCGGACCCCACGTCCCACTAGATAAGAGATTATCAGCGTTTTATGCGCGTACTTATCCCACCAGCAGGGTACTCACATATACGCCGGAAAGGCACAGCACAGCATGTTGAAGAACAGTATCGACAAGCAGGTATCCCGCAGTCCCAGGCCAAAGACCGCGGGCCCGAGAGTTCCTGCGGAGAAGCTGGAGGTTTTCAGTTCCAAGTTCGCGGACGATATAGCCATGTCAGACATACGAGAGGATATTTACGTTCATTGAGAACCAGATGAAGAAGATCTTGCTGTACGGATGGCCTACACGCTCATCGATGGGGACCGGGTTGATTCCTACCTCTGCTTAATCGTGGCGCACTAAAGCAAGAGATAGGGACTGACCCCGTTCTTCCACGCCCCATGTCAAGAGCTTGTTCACCAGCCAATTCTTGGAAGATGTATCACTGGCATAGTCGTGGGTTGCTTCCCATGTTGGGCCTTTCTCTTCTTCAAAGCCTGCAGGAGGGCTTGCCCGTGAGACGGAAGCCATGGAGGTGGATGTAAAAAGATGATCCAGATCGTTCCACGACTTCAACTACACCTTAAATTCGCCTTTATCTCAACCGGGAGAGACGCCCGGATTTTACCCTTTTTCGAGGTACTTATCTCCACTCGAACGCCTAAAATACCGCAAGCTCTTAGCTGTTGATCAAGGGCGGATCTACCGGCCCGGCATCTCCCTCACTTTGAGTCATGGATTTTCTTTGTAGTTCCGTCGGCAGTGTGAAAAAACTTGCTTATTTCGAGATATTTGCTATTGCTGTGTCTACCCTCTCCAGGCATATTTTCAGAGAAATGATAGGGGTGACGTTGTGGAGATGACCTAGTGTAATTGTTTTAGTTTACGTCATTCGTTCCTCGTCGAGAAAATCCGCATACCCTCCATCCCATCAGAAGTTGCCATCCACCGCTCAACACTGGCTCGGAGGGGTGACAGAAATGTATGTTCGATTGAATTTTGCACATCTTTATCTCGAATACCAGTCTATGAAGAAAGTAAGATAGAAGCCACAGACGACACTGAGTCACATACCGCGTTTGAGGCGTCTCGCTGGATGAGGACATAGTAAAGCGACAGGCATTCAACCAGTCTCCCAGGTTCAAGGGTCTCTTGGAATTGATCGAGCGTTAAAGTTTCTGAAAGAAGATCATGTGGGTCTGGACGGAAAAGGATAGGACCAAAGCTCCGTAAGAATAAGAGGCTACAGAAGGGATCATCTTTTGCATTGGGGCTCGACAACGACTTGATTAAAGTGTCTTTGACCAGACCAACTGCGGCCACGCGCATTTGCGGATATTCCGAATCTCGCGTGTATTCGACAAGATTTTGAAAACGAAGCCAAGGGTCCGCCACGGACAGTAACAAGGAAAGAACGCGGAACGTTTGGTGTCGCACAGACGGATCAAGATGGGCGCTTGCAATGGAAGGAAGGAGACCACAAAGCGGGATCGTGATATCGTGTGGGAGGCTGGCGGTGGGTTTAGTCGTTTGCCAGGCATGTAGATATGTTATGAGTACAGCAAGCGACTCGTTTAAGAACTCGTTTGTTTGTATGGAAGCTATAAGCGCAGGAATGATGAAAGCCAGCAGTTTTTCCAGATCAATCGGGGCAGGGGGACTGTATGCGTAGAAGATGAGGTCACTTGGAGAAGCCAGCCGATCCAGAGAGACAAACTGGAAACCCAAAGAATGATGTGCATCCTAAATAGCTTGAGTACGAGCGTGAAAAATAGAGGAAAATGCTCACAAGCCATTCCATAACAGCACTTTCTCCTGAACCTCCAGAAGTTCCCGTTGCTGATCTCGATGCTAGTCGAGGAAAGCACTTCTCTAAAGTACGCTGTGCGATAGATGTATGCAGCCCATGCCTACAAATGAGAAGGGAGCGATCCAGGACACCGCCTATGATAGCCTTGTCTCCGAGTCATTATATGTTAAACAAAAAGGCGTGACGGATATACTTTGCACGTAGCGCGATCATCCTTTGATCCATCGGTAGCATTGGATGCCACCCACTTGTCAATGTTAATCGAAAGCTTGGAAATGCTTGACAAGATATCACAGGCTTCATTCTGTGTTGAATGCGAGCTGGCGAGACTTGCAACATTCTCTAATTCATCTAGGAGAGGCCTCAAAGTGTCGGAGGCTGTCTTGTGACGAAGTTTAATCCTTGGAATGGCTTGAACGTATGAATTAGTAGGTGGAAAAGTAGCGATGGATCCATGGCTCACCAGACGAGTAAAGTTCAATTAAAATCAGAAATTGTATGATCGTCGAATTCTGTTTCCTGGAATGTAACACGTCCTCATCTTTGGCTTCATCTTTCTCGTCGTCGTCGTCTTCCCTTTCTAGCGCCCGCTCCAAGCGTTCCATTGCTTCTTGTACAGTCATCACTACTTCCTTTGCTGAGCTGCAATTTCCAATCAGTGCGATGATGTTCCTGGCCTCAAAATCGTCGCAAGGCAAAAGCAATGGAATCATATTGAGGGGATCCTGGCATTCTTGTAAGTCACTCAGTCTAAAGGGCGCGGCAATGAAGATCGAACCAGATAAGATGTCGCTCTAAATGTGGTTATGATATGGTAGACATCCGCAAGGCTCTTCGGTGGGTTGGCATCGTGAACAGCCGACATCAGCAGGCCAGCGATGCTGGATGTAACTTCCTAGCGTGGTCGTATTGATTTATCTTCACGAGGTGGATTTCGAAGACTCACTTCATCTGAGCATTGCTCCGATAAATTTAGAGCATCTGTGAGCTCCCTTTCAACCATATCCACCTCAGTTGTCACGAAGCCCGTCCGATACCGTTTGCGTTCGAGTCAGTAGTAAGTTGGTGCGAGTCAGTAACAAGTCAGTAGTGACAAACCAATGACAAACTTCAAGTTGAAAGAGTTGAAGCAAGTGGTCTGCCGAGTGGCTGTGTGCACACCCAGCCACTGAAAGTGACAATGGCCGCTGACATTCAATTGCTTCAGACCACCTTCGGCCAGTAGAAATGACGCTAAGTAGTACTTACACCACCACCTTCCACAGGTATGGATAGCCATTGTTGTGACAGATTAAATTTGTAGAAATGATAATGCCAATATTGTACGACGGCAAGCGTGCAAACAAGAAAAAGGTATGAAATTAAGTACGTTTAAATCAATGATATTCGAATTTTGAACCGGTTCAAGGCAATTATGTACTACTGTTAAATCGAAAACAGATAAATGGCTGAAGGTTGGATTGTGTCCGGTCAGAACTCCATCAATATTGAGGTTATTCTCATGGATCATCGTCTCCTGTCAGGTCGACAATTGGTCCCAATGGAATGCCCGCTGGCCCGGGAAAGCTGCTCTTCCTCTTGGTACCAGCTACTACCTGGGTATCAGCTACTATATGGGCAGAAGAGACGTGGTCCCAATGTGTAGATGACGATGAAGCTGTTGGTAGAATAGTCACCCCAGTGGGCTCCCTGGAATAGCTGGCAGCAAGAATTGGCGTAGCGTGAGTCTGACTGGTCAAAGCTAAAGTATCGCCTGCAGATTGAACAGTACCAAAGAGGCGGGTCCCCTTCAGTGCCGCTTTGACTTCTGGGTAGCGGGCACCCATTATTCGCGCAATGTCGGCGTCGGTGCCGATGGATGCCAGGAAAGTCTTCGCCGCCTTTTTCCTCTGGACCCACGTACACGCAGATATAATCTCGGGGCGCTTCTTTACCTCTTAGATATGCGGACTGCCGGACTTGATTGTCGTGAACGTACACAGATCGGCGCCGGCTGATGTTATACGCTGTTCAAGATGCGAGCGACGCATTTGCGCCATTGGAAATGTTGTGGTCGTCGTGGTGGGATTGAGAATAAATACATCTAGAGGCTTACAGTCGGCGCAACCACAGCCAATTTTACGGAGACCTTTTGGGGGTAGATCAATCTTCGCTCCTAGGACGTCGTGCAAGTAAGAACCAATCAGTATCTGTATGAAGGAGATGTAGGGAGGGGCTTCAAGATCGAGGTTCATCTTTGCAAGCAAGGCTTTAAGACGTGGGATCAAGGGAGTATATATTTGAATAAACGTGATGGGTTTCTCGCCTGGTGCTTTGAGGATATCAACGAGCAATGTTTTGGTTAAATCCATATCACTGGTTCCAACGGCATGTTCAATGATCTCGATGATTCGTTTGATTTTTGAGTTATGAGGGGAGCGCTGGTGGAAGATTTGGTGCCGATGTTCGTCGGTATCAAACCATTGCGTCGCAGCAGTGTCTAGGCAGAGTTTCGTCACTTTATTGAGAAGAGTCACAGTTGGGTTGAGGTCTAGATCTTCCTGGATAACTGAACTTGCTCCGAGGTCACGGAGAACTTCATCAGTAGTCTGCGGTTCCTCCTCCAGTAGTGAATATGCTGGTTGGGGGTCAGCCTGCCGGTCTAGAATAGATTGTCGCTCATCGAATAGAGCTTTGCGAAGAGCCAATAAGAAGTCGTAGCTGCTCGGTTTTTTTAGAAGGTTTGGCATCATCCTACACAGTCACCAATCAAAACACTGGTCGGATTAATATTATTTATAAAGGAGACACTTACGTCCGTGCAAATGCCTCTAGCCCATCAGTACGGATGACGGACATGATGACTGGTATATCTTTCATGTTGATCGGATTATACGAAGAAAGTATCTTGTTAGACTCCTTCCGACACCAGGTGCGTACTTTCTGTAGCTCACTGCTGGCGCATTGCGCCGGGAGGCTGTAGATAAATTGCATTCGTTCCTGCAGATCCCTAGAACGAGCGAGAAACTCTTCGAAGCTACGGAATGCGTGAGAATCCTTCACCGCCAACACACTAGTAGCCTAATACTCACCTAAGGCAAACGGCTTCAAAGGAGAATAATTTCCACGCTTCCAATAACAAAGCGGTATCAATATTCTCGAACGTTGAGGTAGGGCATCTCATTACTCCTTTCCAGATATCAAGGTCTTTCCATTTGAAGGCATAGTCAATCAGCGTCAGTGCGTGTAATTTGCTCATAACCATGTGCTTTTGGAGAAGGCACATGGCCCAGCGCCTGTCTTGATCAGTAGGAGCAGTTGTCGATGACTTCTCCAGACGTTCGAAGGCAAAGGAAGCGCCACCGGCTTCATAGCATATGTCGTCAACCTCAGATTTCCGAATAAGCACAAGAGCCGTTCGCTGATACCCTAGAAGATGCAGCTTCAATATTTGTCGGTAATAGATGCTCCGCGACTTACAGTGTTCAACGTTCCCTGATTGCTGAAGAGTTAAAACGTCAGGGCAAATATACATGACATCAAAACAGGAAATATCAAACATTTCCCAGGTAGCCCTCATATTCCACGTCATCGGGTACTACGTCTTTGAATGCGTGCTTAGGGATGAGGCACCTATCGTCCAGAGCAATCTGCCCTTCAGAGAGTAGAAGCAAGCCATCCGAGTCAACGAGACCTTCGATATTCACTCTGGTAGATTCAACTTCAACCATGTTTGGTCCTCCGTCGTGAGCGTCGTCGTCTTCGTCTTCATTGTCATAGTCATCATGGTAATATGAGCGGTATCTGTATCCACCGTAGTCATCACCTTCTCCAGTCTCGTAATAATTCAAACTTGCAACTCCAACCATAAATCCCAGTTCCTCTGCAGCGGGACGAATGAATGAAACTTTGTGTGCGTCGGCTCCTTTGAGCGCTTTGAGTCCATCTTTAAGGTTTTCGGGGCTATATTCGTGTTTAAGAAGGCAAGCTGCCACACGCGGATTGGAACCTTCGAATTCATCGTACTTTTTGGCGCGCCATTTCTTCAGCACTTTTCGGAGTAGAGATGGTGATTTCAACATATCAGGCATTGTATGACGTGGAGCTCTAGACGACGCAACATTGACGAGATTGTACGAGAGAGCAAGGCGATAGCCAGAGGTTACTTCTTTGACTTCGTCTTTGACGTCTGTGTACCAGGCAAGGAGTGCGGTAGAAGTCGGTGAAATTTTCGAGAAGTCGATCGTCTTTTTCATCGATGAATGAGACAGAACCACTTGTCCTCCCGTGTACGCAGAGGGAAGGACTATGATCACAGTGGCAAACATTCCATTTACCTTCTGGGTGCTATTTTGTGATGTCCTGAGTTTGGAAAATATAAAGTAAACTCAAAAATAAAATACGCACTCTTGATGTGGCAAAAAACTGAAATAAATTTGATCAGACCTGCAATGCCATTGAGGTGTAGTAAGAATATATATACGCACTGAGACCCCTTTTCATACAATAACAATTTGTACAGTTCCAACTGCGGAGGATTGTCGCCCAAATTGACGCCTAGGGATTTGCACACTTCGATACAAACTTCGTCTCTTAAATACTTAGCCCATTTATGATTTGCAAATGATATTCTGGACGAATCAATCTCCCATGTGTTTCGAATGTCCTTATCGATGAGGGTGCGTTCACCCTTCCCGAAGGGTGCGAGCGTGGCACAGG
The DNA here is from genome assembly GCA_000827495.1 of Hypholoma sublateritium FD-334 SS-4. Lineage (NCBI taxonomy): Eukaryota > Fungi > Basidiomycota > Agaricomycetes > Agaricales > Strophariaceae > Hypholoma > Hypholoma sublateritium. Next base: position 658,251 of record KN817526.1, on the reverse strand, counting down.
AAATTATCCCCTTGGCGTCGCGATCATTTAGTGGTAGCCCGACAATCCCTAAGCCAGAAATGGCGAAATAGGGATTCGGAGCTGAGGGTAGGAGATCTGCGTGATAAAAACTTCCGGGATAGGAAAAATTGCGGTCTTCCAGAGCTCTTCAAGTTCTTCCTGGTTCGAGTTTGAGCACACGGAGAACCGTATGAATGGTAAACTCTAGTGCCAACTGACCTGGAAACACACTCCGTTGGAAATTACGGAGGATGTATCGTCATCGTCACCCATACGCCCTGATTCCGTCATTGATGATGGGGTATACCCCGCAGTGGAATGCAAGCTCATGATGAGAGTGGTAGTACCAAGTACTGGCTTCTTCCTTGCTTCTTCCCTGACTAAATTTCTAATTATTACCGGTTGAATCGGTGGATGCGGTCTTTCGAATTTTGCCTATGTATGAAGGGGTACAGATAGCAGCCTCACGCAATGAATTCGGGCAGCCAAATCCAGATAATTCGAGCGAGATTTTGGCGAGATTCAAGAGACAAGTTGGAGACGAGGCGCAAAAGCGGAAAACGCGCCAACTTGAACTAATTACATAACCACGTGGTCGTTCCTATTTGGGCCTGACAAAAGAGGCGCCGAATCCCGATTGTACTCGCCAAGCACTCGCTCAAATCAAGCCCAAATGCTTGTACTTTACTTTTTCAAGATATTATTGTTTATATGAGGGAAATATACGACATGTGTAATTAGTGGGCGCTTGGAAATATGGTACAAAACACAATTATAACGGTATCCAAGGAAGACAATGATATCGAGAACTTCAAAACTGGCACTGACGAAATCGCAATAACCCAAGCAAGAGGAGATTCTACGAGAATGAATCACGGGCTAGTCAAGTCGATGACAGGGCCCAGTTGGATACCAGCTGGAAGGTTACTTTTCCTCTTTGTACCGGCCATATGAGGCGTGGTGTTTGCAGCAGGAATCGTAGACGAGGTTGCCGCCGTCGAGAGTCCAACTTGGGCAGCACTGGTCACTGCATGTGATGCATCGGAAGGACCCACGCCGAGGGTTGTCGCAGCTTGAACGCGGCTGCTTTTCTCCAGTTCCTCAAACTCCGCCTGAACACTGCCAAAATGCCGGGTTCCCATAAGCGCCATGCCTATTTCTGGATAGCGGGCGCCCATTATCCGAGCAAGGTCAGCACTGGTGCCGATAGACAACAGGAACGTCCGCGCAGCCCTTTGCCGATGACCCCACGTAGCCGCAGCTACGACCTGGGGGCGTTTCGTCACTTGCACGCCGTGCGGACTACCTGACCTAATTGTTGTGAATGTGCACAGATCACTGGCGGATGTTACACGCTGTTCCAGATGCAGACGGCATTTTTGTACTAATCGAAATGTCGTCGTCGTTGTGGTAGGATCCATTATAAACGCGTCGAGTGGTTGGCAGTCCGTACACCCGCAGCCAATTTTACGGAGGCCAGCGGTGGACATGTGGTTCATTTGTCCAAGAACGTGATGCAGGTACAAGCCAATCAATATTTGCACCGAAGAGACAAACGGCGGCGTATTGAGATCGATATTGTTCTTGGCCAATGAGTCCTTCAGACGCGGGATTAAGGGAGTGTATATCTGGACAAATTTAGTGGCCGTTTCCCCAGGTGATTTGAGGATGTCGACAAACAACCTCTTGATAACGTCCATGTCGGCACTCATTATCGCGTGTTCCATGATCTCAATGATGCGCATGATCTTGACATTTTGCGGGCCAAGTGGTAGTGAAATTAGATGGCCGTAGGATGAATAGTTGTAAGGTCCCCGTTCGTGAGCGTCCGACCATTGCGTGGGAGCAGTGTCAAGACACAATTTAATTATTTTGTCGAGGACAATGGCAGTCGAATTGAGCTCGGAGCCCTCCTGGATGCGAGGGCTTGCGGGAACGGCATCCACATCATTGATTTTGGGCACCTCTTTCGACGATGTTGAAGTAAGCTGTCGTTTGGCCTGCGCATCCAATATATCTTCAATGTAGACGCAGAGCATTTCATTACGCCCTTCCAAAGATTCAAATCCTGCTACTTTCAAGCATAATCCATTAATGTTAGCACGTAGGCTTGGTTCAATGTTGCGCTATTTTGAAGGAGTCGTGTTGCCCAAAGTCGGTCTTCATCTGTCGGAGGGATTGCGGAGGACTTCGTCAGGCGTATGTGGGCATAAGCAACACCGCCGGCCTTATAGCATATCTCGTCAACCTTGGATTTCTGCACAAGGACGAATACCGTACGTCGGTACCCTGGCAATTTTCAGTTCATAATCCATGTTGAGAAACGACATCATGGTACTCACAATGTTCGACTTGGCCAGCCCACTGAGCAAAAGATGAGATAGTTCAGGTCCAGAAAAAAATGAGGTGAATAGGAGTATCGTACATTTCCCATGTAGCCTTCATATTCCTGTTCATCAGGGCTTTCATCCTCGGATGGATCCCGGGGTATCAAACAGTCGTCGTCGAGGTTCACCTGTCCAATCGGGATCAAAGGAGAGCCGTCAGAATTCACCAGGCCTTCAATTCTCGTGGTTCTGGACTCGATTTCTATCATATCCGGTGTTTCTCCTTCGTCATGGTAGTAATCATACCGACGGTGCCTACGATATCCACCACAATCATCGGCCGGACCAGCCACATGATAGCTCAAGTTGGCGATCCCAACCATGAAACCGAGTCCCTCTGCAAGCGGTTGAATGAGTGACAATTTGTGTGCGTCGCTGCCTTTGAGCGCCTTGGTTCCGTCTTTGAGGTTGAAGGCACTGTATTGGTGGTCCAAAAGGCAAGCCATCACTCGGGGCTCAGGACGCTCGTCATACTTTCCGTCACGCCATTTTTCAAGGACGCCTCGGAGCCCCACTACAGAATTCGACACGTCAGGCAAGGCAGGACAAGGAGCTCCAGGCGATGCGGTATGGATAAGGTTGTAAGAGAGAGCAAGACGGTAACCGGAGGTAACTTCCTTGACTTCATGCTTGACATCCGTATACCAAGCAAGGAGTGCTGTGGAAAGGAAGGAGTCTTTCGAGAAATCTATCGTTTCTCTTTTCGACGAGTGAGACAGAATCACTTGTCCCCCAGTATATGCGGAAGGAAGGACAATGATGACAGTTGCGAACATTCCATTCGCCTTTTGGGAGCTGTTGAACGGCTCTCAGTTTCAGAAAATGTAATGGCAATGATATACGAGCTCTTGATGTGGTAAAATGCTGTAATTCGTTTCAGAAAGTAGTAATGCGAAATGAAGGAGAAACACGAACTGAGAACCCTTTTCATATAACAACATCTTATAAAGTTCCATGCTCGGTCGTGCATTGACCAGGTTGACACCCAGAGCTTTACACACTTCCACACAAACTACGTCTTTCACGTATTTGTCCCACTGTGGGTTCGCAAAGGATATTTTCGCGGGCTCGATCTCCCAGGTGTCGCGGACTTCTTTGTCGACAACGGTACGTTCACCCTTGCCAAAGGGCGCGAGTGTGGCACACGGAATAATCGCCTTGGCATCGCGCTCACTGAGCGGAAGACCAACAATTCCCAAGCCGGTTATGTTAAGGTATGGATTTGGAGATGAAGAGAGAAGGTCAGCGTGAAAGAAATTCCCAGAAAACGAGAAATTGTCGTCATCCAGCGCTTCCTCCAATTCGACCTAGCTCTAATTAGTATGGAAGTTGCATGTTATACGATTTTGAACAAAACATACCTCCAAGTCATTGGGCGGGTTCATTTTTTAAACAGAATCTCCTGCCAGTGGGGCTTCAAGCCAACTTCAAGCTGAAGGCAATTAGCGGAGGGGACAATGTCAAAGGAGGTAGGTAGAAAATGGTGGCTTTATAGGGTGTTTGTGAAATAATGTAGATTAGTATGGAAGGGTAAGGCAAGGAAGAGGTTGGTAAGAGGCAAGGAAGAGCAAAGCAAGAGCAAAGACAAAAGACGCGTCGCCAAACTTGAACGTGCCACATGAATTAATCAACCATGTGATCGCGCGGTACCTGCCGGCGAACGCGTCGTGCGACGCGGTGGCTTTATTGAAGTTTAGGAATATTTACGAGGGAGCGTGGCTATAAGTATGTATAGAGCCTCAGTCGTGAAAATCTATATAGATGCTTGTGCAGCTCGCACAGAGAGCCCAGGTCTAATTTTCTTGCCGCGGGCGGTTTAGACCTCTATTTCAAGATTCGAATGGCTTCTACTTACTGTGCCACTTAATTACTGGACCACTTGTTTGCAAGATTAATTCCCCGAGATAGCTATCTTGACAAGATGAAAGGCGTCAGACTGTCAAAGTTGGCGTTATTCAAATATTCAAAGGTGATAACACTTATGAGTCTTACTTGAGATTGCCGCTCGCGCCCCTTACACAAATCCTCTCCACCTAATTTCGAGCCACCGCAGCGGTAGATAAAGAACTACGCTCATCACAAACGCAATCTCGAAACCAATGTCCCCCGTAGTTTTCGCGATTGGGCCCGTGAACCACACTTGCTCCATCGAGGGGATGACAAGACCGAAGCAGCCTACGCCAGCTGCAATCGCCGCAATGCCTGGCGGAAGGCGTCCTGGGGTATTCCAGGCATGTTTGTTGTACAGGGAGGCGTCATTTTTGCGGAAGATAAGATGCTCCGTTATTATTATACCAACGTATGCAGAAGCCCAGTAGCCAATCAGGCCGAGGAAGTTGACCAACGCGTCGTAGAACCGGTGAGCTCCGACAATTGCTAGAGGGACGACGCTAGATAAACCGAGATAATCAAAAGATATTTCAGAGATAGATTTCAAAAACTCACATCGCAGTAGCCACAATGGAGAAAATATAACGAGGGACGGATAATAAAGTAGGAATCAAGACTTGCAAATTGATTGATATTGAATAGAATGTGGCGGCAATATTTGCAGCGACTGAGAGACTCAGTAAAACCGTCAAGAATTTTCCAAATCCCCCAACGGGATGAAGCATGGCCTCAAGCAATCCTCCAACATTGCCACCGGCGTATCCTGCTTCCCAGTCGGGAACAGAAGGAACGGCCACAGCAACTGCAGCACCTAGGCACTGGAAAAATATCTGAGGTAGATAGTCAGAGCGTTAGGTGCACGAAATATTGTATAGAAAACGTACGAGAGGCAAAAGGAACCCTAAATAGGCCGATAAAAATATTTTCCATCTGTGCGGATTGTATTTAGTCGAGTATTTGTGGGCGAAAAACACGACGCTCACCTAGATACATTTGGTTTGAAATAACTCGAAAAATCGCAGGAAAGGCCGGAGTATGTGACAGCAAAGCCGGCGAGCGTTGAGGCGAATGAGAGGATGGTCGAGGCAGTCGCTGGTTCCAGGGGAGGCGGATTTGATAAATGCTTTCCGCCGACTCCAAGCGCAATTACAAAGGTAATGACAACGGGTATCCAAGCAATACGCTCGTACCTATTCCATTTTCAGTGGGATTCATCTAGAAAATAGCACTGATCGCGCACCAGTTCAGAACTGAAATCCCGCAGAATGAAACAAGCAATGATATCAAAGCAACGACGACGATCCCAACTCTGTTGTAAGTTGTTTCTTCATTAGGTGATTGTCCAAAAAAGCGAAGTCGGAAATGCTTACGTCCAGCTCAGATCGTTACTAGATACACTAGCCAATGCCTGCCCACCTACGATGCTGTTCAGGATAGAAAATCCGATCATCGTGATGAGATTTAATGCACAGGGTACAATTACACCATAATATCTGTCATTCATGTCAGTAAAGTTTTGACATCGGGAAATTCTACACATACCCGAAAGAATATCGCGATATCACAATCTGCCGCATACCCAGCGTCGGACCCCATGTCCCACTTGATATCACAAAAAAATAACGTCAGCGCTATTGCAATGCGTCCCCACCAACATGACTCACACATAGGCAGGTACAGCACAGCATAGCAGATTGAAGAATAATATCGTCAGGCATGCATCGCGCAGTCCGAGGCCGAAGATCGCAGGGCCGAGTGTACCCGCTGAGAAACTGAAACATTTGTGAGCTGCGAGCCTTGCGACGGCTTAAACGCGATAGTAGACGCACGAGAGTATATTGACATTCATCGAAAACCAGATAAAGAAGACTTTGGAGTATGGACGGTCTACTCGTTCGCTGAGGGGGACCGGCGCAATCCCTGCTTGCGGATTAGCTCGCCTTCCTAAGGGCAGATCGTAACCACCACGAACCTCGTTCTTCAACGCCCCAAGTCAGTAACTTTCGCACCAACCAATTCTTGGAGGAGGCATTGCTCGCATAGTCCTCGGTGACATCCCAGGTCGAGCCTTTTTCCTCCTGACAAGCCGAGAGGGGGCTTTTGAGCGATGCGGAAGACATGGAGTGGAAGATGTTCTCGGTGACTATTGCTAGAAACGAGGAGACAAATTACTTGGATGTAAATGTACAGAGTCAAGTCGAGCCATGGCAGGCACGAAAAAAAGACGATCGTGCGGATGAAAGCCGCGGAGGTTATTGGAATGACGGAGCTCCGAGGTCCGGATCTCCCGGTCCGTTTGGTGTCCTGATCTGTCAACACTCCTTCAGATTCACTATTTGAAATGAGCTCAGGGCGCTTATCAGCCAATTATTAGCACCCACAAATATACAAACTACAAATGACTGTACTTAATCTCCAACGTACGTAGAGGGGGATACAATATCAAGTTCAAAACGAACGCAACTTCGAACCCCAGGTCACCCGTGATCTTCGCGATTGGGCCGGTAAACCAGACCTGACTCACGCACGGAATAACGAGTCCGAAAGAGAGTAGGCCCGATACCAGAGCGGCGCAGCCAAGAGGCAGTCGGCTGGGGACATTCCAGATCTCCGGGTCGTAACTTGCGAACTTGTTCTTGCGGAAGTATATGTGCTCGACGATGAGCATAGCGACGAATGCGGAGCACCAGTATCCGATGAGGCTGAGGAAGTTGGTAATTGCGGCGTAGAACCTGTGCGCACCGACAATGGAGATTGGCAGAACTCTGAAAGGACAGGAAAGTCAGCGAGTGCGTCACCACCGACGCAACTTCAACTTACACAGCAGCCGTCACCAGAGTAAACAAATATCTTGGCACTATAACAAGCTTGGGGATGAAGACCTGGAAGTTGAAGGACGAAGAGTAGAATATAGAAACAAGACTGGCGGAGACGGATAGACTGAGAAGGACGGTAAGAAACTTCCCAAAACCACCAGCAGGTCGCAAAACGGCTTCGAGAAGGCCTCCTATGTTTCCTCCTGCATAACCGTCATTCCATGACGGAACCGATGCAGCAGCGGCGGCGAAAGCTGCTCCAACACATGCCAAAAGAGCCTGAATGGAAAACTTGCAGTCAGGAAAGTGGTATCACAGCAACAAAAAACTCACCGTTGGAACGAATAACCCGATGTATGCACACCAAAACAATTTCCAGCTGAAATATACCTCTCTTCAGTGATAGAACATCATTGTGATAGAACATCATTGAATATGTAATAGCACGTACGTTGCACGTTTAGGCCTTAAATAAATCGCATAATCGGCCGCAAAACCCGCCCAGGATATCGTAAAGCCTGCCTGAGTCCCTGCAAAGCCTAAGATAGAGGCAGCTGTTGCCGGAGGGGCTGGAGGCAGGTTAAGCAGATGTTTTCCCCCAATGCCAACAACGATTATAAATGTGATCAGCACTGGAATCCAGGCTACTCTTTCATACCTGAGAATTGCACAGTTTTGAGTTTTGGTGATCGCAAAAGACCAAACCTGCACGTACCAGTTAAGAAACCTATATCCACAAAATGAAACTAGAACTGAGATGATGGTGAATACTACTATCCCCACTCTATGAACAGTGACAGTCTGTGCGGCCTATACCCCGGGAAAACGGATAATTAATGACAACTTACGTCCAACTAAGATGTCCGTTTGCAACGCTGGCCAACGCCTGTCCGCCAAGTATGCAATCCGACACGGAAAACCCGATGACGGTTGCAAGATTGAGTATACAAGGTAGTATTACGCCATAGTACCTTCGTTGTCATATATTGATGGAACACTATTGCGCTCAATGTAAGGTGATGCTCACCCGAAAGTATATCTCGCCAGAATCATCTGCCGCATCCCGAGTTTCGAGCCCCAGGTGGCGCTGTAAATCCTATGCGTCAACAAAATTCAAGCAATGATAAAGAAAAATATATACAAGTACGCCGGTAAGATCGCACATATGAGGTTGAACCCGACAATGACAAGACACGAGTCCCGCACACCCAGCCCGAAGCTCGCTGGGCCTATCGTTCCAATTGAGAACCTGTAGGCAATGTAGCCCGGTGAAGCGAAGTAGCAGCAGTAAAAGTTGCTCAACTTACGGGAGAATGTTCACGTTGGAAGAAAGAAAGACAAAGCATATCTTTCCATACTCAGTATCTGTTCTCTGTTCGATTGGAACTGGCTGGATTCCTTACATAAAATGACGACAAAGTAAGAATGAGTAGAAGGGAGCGGGTGACGCAGCTGACCTCGCATCTCGACATCCCATGTCGCGAGCCAGTGCGTCCATCCTTGCCGTTGAGGGGCCAATTCTAATATATCCACATGCTCTTGTTTTGCATCGTCGGAGATCTTCTGCTTCTCATCCAGGTCGGACATGATGAACAAGAGGGAAAGAATGTTCCCTATGGGGCTTCGAGATAAGGGGCCAAGCAATCTCGAGCTTTCAAAATAAATCCGCGTGACGAGTCTATCTTCTTGATAGACATAGACATTAACACAGTTGCGGACGCTATTTTCAGCAGTTCAGAAGTCATTAGACTCGAATCTAAGTATACGCGGTAGTGTGACCGTCCGTTACGAGCCAATAACAGGTTATTCCGCCACTGACCGCCGTTGTATATCGTGCGGGTCTATTCAAAAAGACAAGCAGCGAACGAGGATGCGTTTGACAGATATAAGCACAAAACCTCACGCTAGCAATGTGGCCTGGACAAGAGCACAAGTCTCCACGGAAAGCAGGAGTCGAGAATCAAGAATCGAGCCGCGGTGTTATCGAGGATATATACGCATAAAAGCAGTCACTCTCGCGAATTAATCACAGAGTAGGAGATTGGCAGGAGATCGACAGAGATTGGCAGAGCTTAGCAATACCAGTGAGATATCCTTCAACTGCCGAGGTGATTTCAAGTCTGCGGTAGAGGACGAGCTAAGAATCCAAAAAGCCAACATTTACAAGGATTCCAGCTACATGGCAGGTGGAATGTGCTGACGGTCGGCCTGCCGACGATGCAGGGAATTTTACGAATTCTGCATGAAAAATGCCAAAAGTCGCCACCGTACCTACGGAGAAATTAAATCGCTGTGCGAAGATTAAGCAGGATAAAAAAAGGGTACCCGCCGAACCCGGTGCATACCTTCAAACCTTGTCCGATGCATTTTCTTCTTCTCTCCCCATGCTCCCCAGTTTTTCGAAGATTCTCATATACGTGGGCAGTGTTGTAAATGGAGCACGAAGACAACTGGGCTCCTTATTTTGAGCGAGGCTCGGACGGCGGAGGAGTGGTCATACATCATGGGTCATGGTGGTCGTGGACAAGAGACGGACTGGCAGGTGGCAGAGTGCACATGATCAGTCGCGTCGCGCTGATTCGGCATTCCCCGGACGAGTCCCCCGGCGCACCTGCAGGCGCATTCGCTTGTACGTTGGCTTCTTGCGGTCTAACACTCTTTGATCAGCCTCGGTACCTGCGAGATGGAATCTTTGACGAAGTGCTGTTCGCGGCGAAGACACCGCCTGCGCCCGAAAGCGCGAGGGGCACGCACTTGAAGCACTGGCAATGAGAGGCCGGACGCATGTGCTTGTGGTCAGTACGCGAGCCGCGTATCTTGGAAGGGCTAGAGCACACGCATGCGCCGTACGCTTTCTTCCGCTATCTCAGCTCAAGCCAGTGGCTGTGCGTCCTGCACGCCACTCGTTGGAATTCGGCAGCTGGGACGAGGGCGTACTGTTATAATCTGAACTTCTGGTCACATAAGTACGAGCTACAAACGGCTGTACTTAACCTCCAACAAACGTAGAGGGGGATATAATATCAAGTTCAAAACGAACGCAACCTCGAACCCCAAATCACCTGTGGTCTGCGCGATGGGGCCGGTAAACCAGACCTGACTCACGCACGGAATAACAAGTCCGAAAGAGAGTAGGCCCGATCCCAGAGCGGCGCAGCCAAGAGGCAGCTTGCTGGGGACATTCCAGATCTCTGGGTCGTAGTTTGCGAACTTGTTCTTGCGGAAGTATATGTGCTCGACGATGAGCATAGCAACAAATGCGGAGCACCAGTATCCGATGAGGCTGAGGAAGTTGGTAATCGCGGCGTAGAACCGGTGAGCACCGACGATGGAGATCGGGAGAACCCTAGGACCGGGAAGACGTTAAGCGGGACGTTACCAGCGACACGACGACGACGCGAGCCAGACTTACACAGCAGCCGTGACTACAGTAAACACATATCTTGGCACAACCACAAGCCAGGGGATGAAGACCTGGAAATTGAAGGATGCAGAGTAAAATATAGAAACAAGATTGGCAGCGACGGATAGACTGAGAAGGACAGTGAGAAACTTCCCAAAACCACCTGCGGGGCGCAAAACGGCTTCGAGAAGTCCCCCTATGTTTCCTCCCGCGTACCCGTCATTCCACAAGGGGACCGATGAAGCAGCAGCGGAGAAGGCTGCTCCAACGCATGCCAAAAGTGCCTGAATCGCAGATTTGCATTAAGAGACGTGACGGTATTGCACTAACACATTCTGACTTGCCGTAGGGACAAATAACCCAATGTATGCACACCAGAATAACTTCCAGCTGAAAAGCACTTCACGTTGAAGACAGATTTCCGTATAAGATGTGATGACACGTACGTTGCGCGTTCAGGCCGTAAATAAATGGAATAATCAGCCGCAAAGCCCGACCAGGTTATCATATAGCCCGCCTGAGTCCCGGCAAACCCTAAGATAGAGGCAGATGTTGCCGGAACGGTTGGGGGCAGGTTAAGGAGATGTTTTCCTCCAATTCCAACAGCGATTATAAATGTGATCAGCACTGGAATCCAGGCTACCTTTTCATACCTAGGAAAAGCAAGGTTTTAAGAGACGGTGGCTGCGTGAGAGAAGGCCTGTACATACCAATTGAGAAACCTATAGCCGCAAAATGAAACTAACACCGAGACGACGGTGAATACTACTATCCCCACTCTATGAACGGCGATAGCCTGTTTAGCAGAGATGAAAACTGAATATTGAAGGCGTCTTACGTCCAACTCAGATGGCCGTTCGTAACGCTGGCCAACGCTTGTCCGCCAAGTATGCAATTCGATACAGAAAACCCGATGACGCTCGCAAGATTGAGAATGCAAGGGATAATCACTCCATAGTACCTTTTATTGATTTAATGAGACGATATTGCGGTTGATGATTTTTTTAAGAAAAGCTCACCCAAAAGTATATCTGGCCAGAATCATCTGACGCATCCCCAATTTCGAACCCCAAGTGGCGCTGAATAATCCAAATGTCAGCTGCATTCAAGCCTGGCCAAAAGAGAAAGACCTACAAGTAAGCTGGAAAGATAGCGCATATGATATTGAACCCGACGATGACAAGACACGAGTCCCGCACACCAAGGCCGAAGCTCACTGGACCTATCGTTCCAATTGAAAACCTTCAGGAAAGTGAGCCAAACAAACCAAGCCTCTATGGTGAAAGCTGCTCACTCACGCCAGAATGTTCATGTTAGATGATAGAAAGACATAGCATATCTTGCCATATTCAGTATCCGTTCTCTCTTCGATGGGCACTGGTTGAATTCCTTCAAACGACCACAAAGTCAGACCGACTCAGAGAGATAAGGGTGATGGAACTAACCTCGCATCTCGACTCCCCATGTCGTGAGCCAGTGCGTCCATCCTCGCTGTTGGGGGACAAGTTCCACTATGTCCGTATACTCTTGCTTTCCATCGTCAGAGATCCTCTGCTTCTCATCGAGGTCGGACATGATGAACAAGAGGGAAAGAATGCTCTCTGTAAGGCCTCAAGATAAGGGGCCAAGGAATCTTGAGCTGTCAAAATAAATCCGTGTGAGGAGGTTATCTTGCTGATAGAAATAGTTGATAATACAGTCGCGCAGCATGCTGTATAGGCGCCATTTTTAGCGGATTAAAGTTATCGGCCTCGAATCTTAAGTATGCGGGGCTGATTGTACATTGCATATTGTGACCGCCCCCTGCGAGTAGATATCAGGTACCAGTGGTGCTACCACTAATGCTCGTTGTAAGTATATCGAGCGAGTCCATTCAGAAAAAGAAGCACCGAACAAGAATGCGTTTGACAGATATGGGAACAGATTCTTGAGATATGCGCTGAACAAGGGCGAAAGTTTCCACAGAAAGCAACAGCTGAGGATCGAGAATAGAGCGGCGCTGTTATCGAAGAGATACACGGTGACGTATAAGAATTAAGCAGCCACCATCCTGAATTAATCAGAGTGAGAGGTGATAGGCCGAGATTGGATCAGGACCAACGGCGGGAATACTGGCATTGCCAGACACTCACCAACTTCTAGAGATAACTCGAAATTAGCGCCGAGAATGGGCCTGGAGTAAGCAGCAAGTGCTGTACAAGGACTGTAGTCGGTTCGCGCTTGGTTTGCACTGGCAGGTCGGTCGTGTTGACGGTTGGCTGACGACAGTCGTGCCGCTGCGTTGACCGTAAGTGGGTTTACAAACTCCGCATGGCAAATGCCGAACGTCGGACGCATCAGAGCTCCGACTACGAATCCGTTCGTTCCGTCCCACCAACGTCTCCCTTCTGATGATAGTATTTGAATTACAGCCGCGCCATACCAAAAGACAGCACATTTCAAGCAAGCAGAGCGGGGTTGATTGCCTTGCATCAGTGTGGGCCGTGCAAGACGACTAAGGCGGGCCCACAATTGATTTACAGCATGATTTTGTGGGCAAATGCACACCAAATTGCTTCCAAAATGATTGATCTGTATGTAATTATTCGCAGTGCAGCTGACTAGCATCAAACAGGCAGATCTGAGCAACTTTTACACGATAGCTAATCATGCGATATACGCAGAACGCCCACTGCAATAATTAAGGCATCTGTTCACCGCTACGGTAAATTCAAAACTGCGGTGTTGTGGAGCCTCATGTTAAAGTTGTTTTACCGTTGATGGGACGGGATGGGACCAGACTCGGAGGAAGCGTGTTGCCAAGGCTGCGCCGAAACATGAAAACAGCAACATCTTGATCTAAGAAGCGCCTCGAGGCCAACGGAAAATTGCAAGGGCGCTGAAATATGTCTTCAAAAAACCTAGATTAGGGGTTGTAGTAAGTATCCTCTACACCCAGGTTGCAATCGATGAGTTGCGGCGCATGAAAACGATGCAGTGGCAAGTCGTGTGACTCTGCCAGCGGTTCGGAGAACAAAAACCGGCCAGGTCCGAGCTTCCACAATTGAAATGCGCGGGACCCTGGACAAAAATAAAGGTAATCAAATCCTCAACAATTCCCTACTTAAGAGCGCCACGCGCCATTCTCGGCTCTCCCCCACGTTCTCTTAAAAGCCAGGGCTCTAGGCACCCCGCTCGTTAGTTCGCTTCCCCCCTTTGACCCCCTTACCTTCCCCGCGAGCATGGTCTCTGCGAACCCTCTATTTCGTGGCACATGGACTGCCAGAAAGTTCCAGGCCACTGTGATCAACGATATTTGGCCTGAGGTGCTATTCTTCACATTAATCGCTACAAGTGAGTCTGCACGCTGGTTCTATAGCTTTCTACTGATTCACTTGGCCTACTATCAAAGTGGTTACGCTAGTGGGAGAGATGACGAGCCACAGTCTGGGTATTTCTAACCAGCTATTGACCGTACTGGGTACCGTCCTCGGTCTAGTCATATCTTTCAGGACATCCTCGGCGTACGAAAGGTGCGAATTCTTTGCCTGGTTCCCCGTCAGTGTCATTGATCAGTTTCATAGGTATCAAGATGGCAGAAAGATGTGGACAAATATCATCACCGCCTCGAGAAATCTTGCACAGCAGGTGATAACGGCTCTACGTCAAATGTTATTTATAACTGAACTCCCATTAACCCAGTTTTGGATACATATCCCTGTCGAGCGCAAGGGAGATAGCACATCGCTTCAGAATGTCATCGAAAAGAAAACGATGATCAATTTGGTACGGCATTGGTCATTATATGCTCTTTCGCTTCCTCACCATCCGAGTAGATCCTAGCCTATGCTGTTGCTGTCAAGGTGCGTCCGAAACGATTCTATACCAGGCCTCGCTAATCAATTGACTTAGCATTTCCTCCGCGACGAGCGTGGTGTTTACTACGAAGACTTGTATCCCCTCATCTCTTTCTTGCCGCGCTACGCCAATGGCACGCAAGGCACCGAGTCTGACCTACTCCCCCTCTGGCAAGAAAGCGACGAGCCAATTCGCCAGACGACCCAGCCCGTCACCGAGATGGAGCGCGGGAGCCAGTCTACCCATAGCGCTGCTACCGTTGATCCGGAGAAGGGCTTAGCACATGCCTTCGACGTCAATCCCCCCTTGAAGCCTGCTCGGAATCCTCCTGCCACCACCCTCCTGGACTACATTCCCCTGTTCAGACTGTTCGCATGGATTGCACATGTTATCACCCGTAGAGCCCACCCAAAAAGGTATCGCGGAAAGAAAAGGCGCCACGACGAATACGTGGAGAGTCAAATCCCCCTGGAGATCATCCTTATCTTGTCTAAGTCAGTCTATTCATGTGTTTCAAACGGTCTTAACACTAATCATCCTTCCGCCCGAAAGTTATTCAGCATGTATGTCTACGGCGCTCTTGCTCTATGGATTTTATCAATATCTAACCTTTTCTTTCAGGGTGCATGCGCAATGGACTGCTGCAACCCGCTATTGCTACGGGCGTGACCGGAAACTTGACCTCACTTCAGGATACTCTTTCGAATTTGGAGCGTATCTGTAACACTCCGCTACCTTTCGCGTACCAGGCTCATTTGCGCATGTCTCTGTGGTAAGTTTTAGATGTCCCTGATGCGAATATTGCTCATAAGTAGTATCCTAGGCTTTACCTCTTCTTCCTGCCATTCCAGATCTACAGTGCGGCCAAGTGGATCACGATCCCAGGAACTGCATTTGCGTCATTCCTGCTGCTCGGCTTCCTTGAAATCGGGCAAGAGATGTAAGCTTTCAATCACTCTACTCGTGGAAAGGAATACAAACTTACGTCGGTGCCTTGCCCTCAGCGAGAACCCTTTCAACTACGACCTAAATGATCTTGGTATGTCTGCGCAGACGTTATATATGATATATTTCACTCAATATTCTTTAGATCTTGATTACTTCTGCCTCGCCATTCAACGCGAGTTGCACCTGATCACTGCTGTAAACATCATTCCGTTCGCCACTTCTGGATGGTCCTGACGCTGACAATTTTCTCTTAGCACACCATGCCCAACCCTTCGGATTTCATCTTTAACGAGCTGTGAGGCCTTCTACCCCTTCATGTATGATCCGCCGCTCACGTAAATTGCAGAAACCAACCCTTCGCACCTGCCGATCGTCGCTCGGCGAAGGAGCTGACGAGCACGACGGAGTATCAGGTGCCAGACGCTAACACTGCGCCTGGATTCGCCAGCCTGCGCCGCACGATGGTCAAGGGCTGGAAGGACATCGATATCCTCACTCGTCAATAAGCGTAGGTTTCCCACAATTCTAGGGCGCCTACCTGGAGTATGCACCACCGCCCCATTGCCTCACATTGACTCTGCGCCACCCCTAAAAGGCTAGAGCACCTAGGACATAGAAGCTCTCTAGCTATCATCTCAATTGTTGTCATGCTCATACTCATCATCCACTTACCTCTTAATTATACAATCACGATCATTACATTGCATACCACTGAATATCCTGCGGAGTTCAGCGCAAAAAATGGGCATGCTTGTTTCGAAAAAATTCTGGTGTTACGGGGCGCTGCTGAAACAGCAGTGCCTCCGCAACTCACGGAAATGAGCTTGTGGGTCAACTTTAAAGGAAATCAAAACGTGTCTGCGTCAGTCTTGGGATACAATACGCGCTCTGAAATCGTGGCTGATCGATTCTCAGTATCAACACAATATGGGCGATCCGAGGGTGCTTGGCGTTTGGATCCCCATTGTGCGCATTGCAATGCATCGGCCGGGTGGGAAGCGCTGACTTGCAACGCTGCCACAGATATCCTGCAATGGTGTTCAATAGCCTCAAATCTATCGATCAAGTTATACTCGGAGACGCCTGCCGATATTATTTTCGCAGAGTTTAGTGGTCTATTGATTGTGGGGCAATTGTATGTCAATAATTTGTCGTGAGCCGTCGTTGAATTCGCAAAAGTTTTGACCTTCGCAAGATTGTTGCAAGCCGACTATTGCCTTGGGTGATCGGCAGCCCCTCATTAATGAGCTTTGAATAGGTGGCAGTAAGTAAGTACGGCGCGCACTCAGATGTGGGCACGGAGAGGGCAGAAACGGACCGGCGGCATGCCATAAATATTTGATCCGAGATACAGACGCACGTGCGCAAATTATGGCAGACCTGACACGAAATTGAACCTCTTCTCAACTTCTTCTTCCCTTCCAGTCAACTCTTCTTTCATGCTGAACGCATGTACAAGAGATGGCTACATATATAAATCAGAGCTTTTCAGCCGTTTAACGATCCAATTTATATCCCCGACATCTGGACTATAGCCAGGACTAGGAGAAACATGAGATTGCGCAGTTCACAAACCGTCCCTCTCGCGTGGATTGCGTTCGCTGTGAACAATGAAGTGCTTGCAGCTCCCCTTATGCGTAAGTCTTCCTGCCAGCGAACCTACTATACGCGCGACTCTAAATCAAAGCAGAGGCTCAAATCTCCACCCAAGCACTTGACCCATATCCAGAGAAACCGCGCATAACCTTCAGATCGGACGGTACTCTGAAATTGACCGTGTTCTCTGACCTGCACTACGGAGAGAACCCATGGGACTCCTGGGGCCCACAGCAAGATATCAATAGCACCATATTGATAAACACTGTGTTGGCTAACGAACAACCCGACTACGTGTATGCACCAAGTTAGCAAACAGGATACCGAAATTAACGTTCGATTTGAAGGATATTGAATGGAGACCAGATAACAGGAGAAAGTACGTCGCTCAGAATACCTTCTGGCACTCAGCTCACGCGCATATACAGACACATTCCGCGAAAACTCCACGTCGCTCATCAATGAGATCCTTGCCCCGCTCATCAAAGCGCGAATTCCATTTTCAACTACACAAGGAGTGAGTTACCAAAAAGATACGATTATTTGACACCAAACGCAGATTACAGAACCATGACAATCAAGCCAACATAAGCCACATAGAGGAGATTCTGCGCGAGCAGGAGATTGCGCCACTCAGTTACACGCGGGTCATTCCCGGAGTAGGTGGTGTCGAAGGACCAGGAAACTATTGGGTTCCAGTAAGCTTATCTATCATTATCGCCCAGTTCGACAGGAGACATATCTTACGGGCCGATAGATATACCGCAACAAGAACGGTTGGTGCTAAAAATCGATATCCAACCCGATTCATACCGATACTTCATGCATCGCAGATAACGCGCCTATTCTAATTCTGTGGTTCTTCGATTCGCGCGGTAAGTTCTCACATTGAAACGCTAGCAGAGCAGATTGGCATTCTGCTTACTTCTGTGCGTAGGCGGATTCTCTCTCAATCCCGACTCCGTGGCTCTTCCTGACTGGGTGGACGACTCCGTCGCAGAATGGATCATATCGGAAACGGCAGCCATGGAAAAAGCATGGGGTCCTGCTGAACAGCGCGGCGCTATAGCTTTCGTGCACATCCCACCGTAAGCGATGCCCATCTCCTAGGAGCATCAGTAGATGGGAGCTAAACCTTCATCCTAGTCACGCTATTCAAGTACTGCAGTCTACTTTGAACCCCGTTACGAATCCGGGCCTGAATGGTGCGTTGTATGTCTGATCCTCAGTGTACTTGCTTATGGATATCGCAACAGACGACCTCTTGGGGGATGGCTCCGTGCAGGACTCCGGAAATACAGGGGAAGACCAGCCCTTCTGGGACGCGCTCAACGCAAACGTCAAGAATTTGCATGCTGTTATATCTGGGCATGGTGGGTTATGCCGCATCTTTGCTCGGCGCCACCTCTAACTGTGTACTAGACCATGGCAACGAATGGTGTGCGCGTGAGCCAACCAAGGATGTCATATTTTGCTTCGACAAACATTCGGGGTGCGTTCGTGATCTCCTTTATAAAGATACGCATGGAACAAGACTGCTGACACAAAAATATACTAGATACGGAGGATATGACTCGCCGGACTGGGGTCATGGTGTGCGGAACCTGCTCTTGCACTCGCCAGACCCAACAGCTGGTATCGAAACCTGGATTCGGCTTGAGGACGGAGAAACTAGGGCGAGGATTGTCCTTGACAATGACTATGGCAGATAAATGACACGCAAGCGTGCAAGGTCAACTTGTATTATGCATGTATATCCATTGCATTCGGAATTTAAACCTGTTCTCTGGATTAAATTGATGGATTAATTTATAGCTTTAATTCAGGTAAGCTACGACGACCTATTGCCGGCGTTGCCTACAAATCACCTTCAAAATTCCGAAGACATTCTTGCGTCGGATAGGTGATAATTGTGGCTGTTCTACAGGTATTGTAAAGTAAGTTCACTGGGTGCCTCAATGTGCAAAATCGGTACTCACTGATGTGTCCCATGTCGCAGGTCACACTGCCATTGCCAGTGGCCAGTCAAAAAAATTGTTCTAAAGATATCCCGTCCCATCCCATGTTCTTTCTTCTTTCACAGCGAAATGGTCGAAATTTGATTTTAAACCCGTTTAGGTAGTTCTGATCTGAACTACAGAGCAGTTTGACCTCAATATGAGCCCAATGACTATCTTTTTAGTGTGGCCGAATTTTAGATTTAGCTGAAATTTCTGAGTATCGCCAGTCACGGCGGCATTGGAACTGGGCCGAGCCTCAAATCAAAGAAATTTCATCCAACGTATCCTAGGTCACACCCCGGCCGGACCAGTCAAATGGTAGGTGTAAGTGGGTAACTATTTAAACTGCCACAGCAACTATTCATACATACAACTCATAAGGTAGCTTGAACCGTCGTCGACGCCTTTATTGCGCAGCCTCATCTTTTCCTCGCCCTCGTTCCTCAAAAATACATCCCTGCGCAACGCGCGTGCACCGAGGAACAACATGTGGTCGCCCCAAAGGACACAGAGCCATGAATCAGAACGTGCGATAGTGGGCGCTAACCCCCAACACTCTCCGCTGAATCCGCCTGAAATATGGGAGGCCGGCGAGGTGCCCAGGAGTGCTACCACGGAGGCGTACCCAAACCAATTACACTGGTGCGGCAGCGCAGACAATATGCGCTCGACAGATCCGGCCGCAAGCATCCGACCGATGATGGAGACAAGCCACGGGCGCGAAGAAGATGGCGGAGAGGAAGACTGGGATGTACAAGACCATATCTCTCGTCATGCGCTCTGCGAATCAGTGTTCAGTGTCGAGCCATTTGATTCCCCTTCGCCACTGGCTTCTCTGAACCACGATTTTGGCGTGTTCGGTGACTCGGAAATCAAGTGGCAAGTGATTTGTCAGGCCCGCGAAGCAAAACTCGAGCGCGAGCGTGCGCTCGACGCACTTGAAGCAAGCAACGCTGAGGTTGCTTTTCGTCCGCAAGGCCGCGAATATGAAGTTCAGGAACATGCCTCTATTTGGCAGCAATTTCAGTACCAGCAGGGAGATACGATTCAGCACGCGGGGAACGTCGTGGGACATTCCACCAATTTTTTGCAAAGCGACAATATCGATCCCCTTGAAGTTCGGGACCGGGAGGGCCACATTGAGAGGATACGCGCGAGAGAACTGGTAATCCACGAGAAAGAGGAGGAGATACGGCTCAAAAAGCACGAGTTGCAGGTAAAGGAATGGGATATGGAGCGCCAAACTGAGTATGGGCGTAGGTTGGTGGAGGAGTTGGCGAAGAAGGAATCAGAGCTGGCGAAGAAAGAGTTAGAGCTAGCGAGGAAGGAGTCAGAGCTGGCGAGGAAGAAAAAAGGGGGAATCAAATCTGGAGGAGTTTGCTAACCTCAGGGTCGGTACAGCCCAACTTAATTGAAGAGTAAGCAAAAGAGCTAGAAGACCAGGCCAAGCGAAAGACAGCCGAAGCCAAGAGGCTCGAGGAAGATGTCGCGCGAAAAAATTCCAGAGCAAAGAAAATCGACGATGCGGCCGGACGAAAGGAAACCGAGGCAAAAGATATAGAAGAAGTGACTAGAAAGCGCGAGGAAAGGCTGGAACAGAAATTCGCAAAGGCCAAAAAGATGCTGCAGGAGGCTACAGAGAAAAACGACACACTCCTTCAGTTCGAGAAGGACCTCCTTGTACTACTTAGTTGTGTCAAGTTGTGTACTGGAGGAGAAATTAGAACGCCGCGAGGCTCGCTATTCTGGTTCAACTCTGGATTAGGCTATTGTATAACGTTTCAATGCAGCATACGATCATCAGTACATCGATGAGGCCACCTTCAATTTTATCCCCCAACATCACATATCAGATTTGCCAGGAATATCAGCAACTTTCTGTCTTGAACAAACCCACAAGTACGCCCTGGACCAGATCCTCCATGCTCAGCGTTACAGAGAGGGTTGAGACAGGGAAGCATTTTACCAGGAGCAGTTTCAACCCCCGACCCCGCCGCTGCACGCCCTTAGCATAGCGCGCCAACCGCCCCATTCTATAGGTACGATGTGGTTGATGTTGCTTATATCGGTAGCGCCTTTGCGCACGAGCAGCTCATACAATAAAGCTAACCGATAATTTTTTTATCACGATATTCCTTCCAATTGCCATCCATCGCAAACTTGACTCCAATGAAAGTTATAGTGGCCCCTTCGGAAGATGGCCTATTAATATTCACGATGGTACAGTAACAGTAATTCCATTATTTCCACAGCCTGTTGTAGCGATTCGCGGTATGTTTTATCCGGAAAGTCCGAAAGGTGAGTGCAGAGAACGAGTAGAAAGTAACCGCCGGCATTGGCATTTCCTCGTAAACATTTACTGAGAGATGCTCATCAAGCTCCCGACAAAAGTGAGGATCTGGGTGATGCATGAGTATCAAATGAGTCAGATTTGGCGCGACAGGAAACGTACAAGTCGGGCCCGGACATCGACGATATCTTCCGGCACCAGGAAGATCAGGGCGTTCATCTTTCTTGCAATAGAAATAGCGAGTTTGGCTGTATTCATGGTCGTGATCAGCATTGAGAATCTAGAGATGATACGACATACCATTCTGCCTCCGCTCCTCGTAGTCGCTGTCCGGCCCAACGGGAAGAACGAGGTTGGGATCCACAATTCCTGGACGAATCGCATCGAGGAGATCGAGGAAGAACAGGCCGGTGGTGATTGCTGGGTCCTTGAACGACCGGATGGGGCGTACACTAGGCTTGGCCTTTTGTGCAGTAGCGTTCGCCCACTTGAGCATCTCCTGGTCGGTCATCGGCCGCCCTGTCTTCGACAGCGATGTCAACGTCTTCGTGATGTTGAGCCTGAGATTAAAAACGGAACAATATACCAGTCAGCCGTGCGCCTAGAGATCAGGATGTGCACGTACCTCATCAGTTGCCACACAAGGCCAAGCACTAATGTTTTCTTTCCGTCGACGATATCGGCGCCCTGGATGCCAACCATGTGCAGACCATTCTGCTTGGCAAGCTCCACGGCGTAGTTCGTGTTCTCGACCGCCTTGAAGCGGGACAGCGTGCTCTGGTTTGGCGTCACGCCGATATCTGCGCCCTCGTCCTCCTCCGCGCCACCACTGGCGTACGATGCCGGCCCGGCACCCGCTTTCGGCTTCGACACGCGGCGCCACACGACACTACCAGGCAAGATCTTGTCGAACGCCTGCAGGATGACGAGCCCGTCCTTCACATTCTCGAAGAGGTTGAACACCGCGGGATCGACCTCGAGTGAGTTGAGCCACAGCGTGAACGCACGCGCCTCGCGTTCGCCCTCCGCGTCGAAGTCCTCGACCTGCCCGTAGTCCTTTGCCTCCTGCTCGTCGAGCGGCTCGAGTCCTGGGTGCGTGTTGAACAGGTTCGCGACGAACGCAAGGTTCAGCCGCGGGTTGCCCGCGACAAGCGACGAGGGCGTCAGGTACTTGCGGCATCCGATGCGGTCCGCGTTCTGCAGGACTTGCTCGGCGCGCGTACGTAGATCGGCAGTCTGCAGCGGTGCACGCGAGCACTGGTCGGGCTTGAGCTGATTCAGCAGCACGGTATAGTTCTCGCCATCTGAGACGTCGCGGCTAAAGTTGTTCACCCTGCCCAAAATGTTATGACGTCACATCGATGGGTCCTCACACGGTGCTCACCTCCTCTTCCAGCCGGCCGCTTTCAGGTGGTAGTTAAACCAGCGCAGCAGAATTTGGTCCGGAGTCAGTCGCAGGAGATCATCAATTGTCTCTCCATCCTCGCACAACCGATAGAGTTCCGGGTGGAGCTTAATATCGACCTGCGCAAGCAGTCCGCGGCGAATAATCTGCCAAATGAGCCCAAGGATAAGATGTTCGCGGCCCTCTGAGAGATCCGAAGATCCAATGTTGACAACGGAACAACCAATCCCTTTAGCGGAGGTGATAACGATGTTGTTGTTCTCAGTGATTTGGAAGGCGTTCAGCGGTTTCCGTGGTTGAGGTTTATTTAGCACGCGCGTATCGATCGTGTCCGGCACGGAGTCGTTGATCAGTTTGGAGAGGATCAGACCGTCTTTGCACTCATCAAAGAGTTGCATAGTGTCAGTAGGGATGGGATATCGATGCGCGACATCTGGATCGTTTTCGATGACCTTTGGAAACAATGAGTGGGTAGAAAGATGGCGGGAAATGGCAGCATACGAGATTGATGTGATTCGTGAATTCGGCGCGCTCGTCTTCATTTAGCGTATGGCTGACGTTGGCGTTGGACCCTTGCACTGTGACTTTTCCGGCTTTGGTAGAGATGCCTGCCTTCTGCTGCTGGCGCAGCTTGACGTTCAGCTGCGGACTCATCAGTGGTGGCCTCCATAACTCGGGTTCGCGCGGCGCACCTCCACCCAGTCGTCCAGCTCAACCTTTCCACTGGCATCAACGCTGACATGCTTCAGAGTCTCTCGCGCGACATCGTACGACTGCCCGCTCGACTGCAGCGCTTGCAGAACGGAGGACTTGTCTACCCGTCCCGGGGTATCCGTGTGTAGCGTGCTATGAGGCAATTAGCGCCAACCCTGCGATATGGCATTTACAACATACTTGAAGCGGTTGACGAGATCAAACATCTCGTCCCGCGTCACTTCGGGGTATTTCTTCTGCAGTTTGAACGCTTCCATGGTTGAACGAGATGGGCGTATTGGAACAACGAGTGTCTGATCTTAATATCTGACTTACGCACTGGGGTGCACAGCCACATAGCCGGACTGTGCCCGCGGCCGCAGTGCAATTGCTTGGCAATTAGCAGCCTCCGGCCTGCGGAAGTCTGTGTTCTGTCTCAAACCGTCAACTGGAGGTCTATTTTGCGATGTGTTGACTCAGCTAGCACGTCTTGTGAGGATCAGCCTACTATTTTTGCTCGATACTTGTCAGCGCACTACGTCTTTACATTCTCAAATCGGCTCGGCGAAAGGAATCGATGGTATGTCAAACCGAAACAAGAAACCTCGACAATTTTCAAGAATGCGACTTTATTCGGGGCCAATCTTTCCAGTGATCTGTACACGATGTTTACCACCGCAACAGGGCAATGCCGCCGGGAAGTGAGGACGACCATGGCTCCGATTTCGCCTGCGCGGACTGGTTGGCTGGCCTCGACACGATAAATCCCTGTGTTGACGACGCAATGAATGTATCTTCATAGATACGACCGGTGTCCATATTATCAGAACTATCAGTGTTGGCAGCTAGTTCGGGGACAGTCAAGAATGCGATCGTCTTTTGTTGTGCTGATAGCAGCGACGGAGGTGCCATCAGCTGCGTGTTCGCTGGGCAGTGGAGAAACTGGGAAATATTAGCAAAGGGAGGCATTTATCATGGATTGAAAGCGTACCTGCACCACACTTCCCACTTCTGGCGCACGGGGCGCATCAAGCGATAAATTCCCTCCTCTGGAAGACGGGTCGCCCGCGGTGATTTTGTACGTTTCCAAAATCTCACCACCTGGCGAAAGAAATCCGAGTGCAAATTGTTCGTCGTCTTTGAACGTTGCTGCAAACGGTGAAGACGACTCCTCCTTCGTTGCACCTATGCCGGCAAGATCGATAGCGGCCAGCAGCAGGCGGGTAGGATTCAAGTCGTCGAGCGAGTTTATCATGTTGCCTTCGCGACTGTAAATCATGTTCAGAAATGACTCTTTCAACAAACGATTAACACACCTTGTCACTGTCATTGGGCTTGACAGTTTCTTCATACCCACAAATTCTGTGCGGAAACTACTTGAGGCGTCTTCGGCTTGGCTGGCATCGCGCAGGAAGGCAAGCCCAACGGCACCGTCACCTAGAATTTGACCGTCCATGAACAGAGTCACCCCGCGGCCTGTGATGAAGTGTGTCGGGGCAGCGATTAGAGTGAGAGCCGTCGCTCGGTTGTCGAGAGAGATATAATCTGTCAGGGCACGCGTAAACGAGTCAGGATGAGCTGAGGAGAGAGACAGGATGCTTTGAATTCTCGAGGGGCTTTGTAGAACAACAATAAGTTTGACTGTAAAATCATCGAAGACAAAGGCATTACTACTTGCTCTATTTTGTGGAGGGATTCTGGGAGCAGAGAAGAGAGATTTGTCGTTGAAGAACTGGGATTCCATATATGCTCCCAGTTGACCTTCCCGTCTGCAGAATCCTTCATACGCTCCCAATCTAATCTTGATTCAGCACCCATGGTGTCGCTGTCGGTTTCGTTCTTCTTGCGAAAAGCATGCCACCGACCAACTTGAGGTTGTGTACGTCCAGTTAGTTCGGAACGAAAAGGTATACAGTGCGCCGAATCAAAGATCCCGATTGAGCACGACAGAGCACCTGCGCACTCGGTATTCTGCTTCTTCGCACCTGTCGAAGCCAGCTGTTGGAAAGACACACCCGCGAACGAGTCCGTCAGGCAGCCAAGGACATTCCCAGAGGGCTTTCCTTCGCCCTTCCCTTTGTTGAATCCCGTTAACTGTTCCACCACAGACTGAAGGTCCTCTGAGCGAGGGAAGTTAGCTGAGAGCGTGAACAGCACCGTATGTCCGCGTTTGCCATATTTTGTTGATAGACGCGAAATTTGACCGAGAATCCCTGACGTTGACTGGCTGAAAATTGTTGACAAGTGGATTGGCTGTATCATTATAAGGTATTTGCGAGCCTAGGCGTGGCCCACGAATTTTAGGTGATAACGAATGACTTTTCGCTCGGAGGTGAGTGCACCAGGCTGCAGGCAAGGCTTGGCATTGACTCACGTCCGAGTCGCAAACCCAACCAAGCACCATAAATTCGGCAACGCGGCACCGGCCGACCGGTCGGCCGTGCCACAGCACTTGAAAGGCGACCAAAATTTGCCAAAATGTACAATTACTGCCTGTTCAAAGGACACTTTAATTGCGATTATGTGTACACATTATACAGTTAATATAATAATATCTAATGGCGAGAGACAATCTTGATATAATCAAGTTTTAAAGCCCGAGAACGGTCTCCACTTGGTCGTGACGAGGAGTCATTTTGATGCGGAAGGCGACGGGCGAGCGGCCAGAGAGTCCGTCGTACTCCTTGAGATCAATGGGCTCGCCGGGGATCTCGTCCATCTTGAAGGCCCAGAGCATGCGTGCGATGGCAAGGAACACCTCCCGCTCAGCGACCCACATTCCCGGGCAAATGCGCCGGCTACAAAGGTGAATATCTCAGCAAATTTTTACTAGAGAGAATAATAGGGAATAATTACCCAACACCAAACATCCAGTGGTCTCGTTCCATGGGATTGGCCAAGTTCGCAGATTCCGATGACAGGGTCGAGTCGTTGATAAACCGGTCCGGCTATTGATGGGCGTCTAAGTAAATTGTGGATCTAATTTTAGACGGAAGTCGCTCACGTTGAATGTGTGGGGGTCCGGATGCCTTTGGGGGTCGTGGTGCATGGTGTACTGCAAGGGATATTAGTCGGCTATATAAAATATAGAAAATATCGCAGCTCACAGTGTTCAAAACGACGACAGTATCCTTGGGAATAAATTGTCCGCGGTAAGTGAAGTCTTGACTGTTCACATGGGGTGTACCGAGCCAGAAGGGGTTGTGGCAGCGCTCAACTTCCTATAGAATCTCTTAGATATATTCTACGGAATATATGTACGAGATACCCACCTTGATGATGGCATGGATGAACGGCAGGTTCTTCTCATCGTCGATTGTAGGCAAGCGGTTCCGTCCGACCACACGGTCAAGTTCCTCATGTGCCTTAGCTTGAATTTCGGGGTATGCTGGAATGAGAGCTGAGAACCACTGCATGATGGATGCGGTCTGTATCAGAGAATATTAGTATACACTGCACTGCTCTGTTGGATCGAATCGGGCATACCGTTTCCACACCACCAATCATGAAAGCAGAGCAAAGAATTGCCATGTCCAAGTGGTCCAACCCTTCCTCCTCTTGAGCCAAAAGAAGCGTCTTCACCAGACAGTCAGGCACTTGCTCGCCGTGCTTCATCTTCTCGTCGATCTCAGTGATCATGCCACCGTATGTTTTGACTAAGTCGGCGTGCAACTGCTGAGCACGAGTCTTCAGAGGTAGGTTAAATGGTAGCTTCTGAAGAATGGGTACGAAGTCGATCATGTTCGAGACCGGGCCGGTGCAGTTCCTGTTGAGATTATAAGTAGGTATTCCTGCCGTGCGTATGAATTCAGATACTAACATGAATGCACGCGACAGGCGAAGAGCCTCGGCGACTAAAGGGTGCTCGATCGTGTCGGTACGGGTGCCGAATGTAATCGTCAACATATTGTTGAGCGAGCATCGACCAGCGTGGGGCTGYGGGTTGATCGGGAGCYTCCCTCCGTTACTGTGGTAGTACAAGTCRTGGACSAGAACAGTGGCYTCATAGTCRAGAACAGCKGTRTAAYTCTCRACGGCRGGCTTGTTGAGCCAAGTGGTCGCCAACCGACGGTGAGTCCTCCTGCCAAGTATGTAAGTAATCTTTCCTTTTTTGGTCTTCAGAAAAACTTGCCATTTATCGTTGTAAGGAGTTGCCGTAATCCCGCGTCCGGCAAAGATAATTTGGGATTTAAGATACATCTCCTTCCTGGAAGAGAAGATCGCGCCGTTCGTGACCATCAGGTCCTTCACAATCTGGGGATCGGAAACGATGACGAAGAGCTGGTTTCCGAGCCAGATGGAATATAATGATCCAAATTTCTTGGCCCAGTAGTCGAGCGTCAATTCGGGGTAGTCCGTCAAGAAAGGGAATGAGCCTTAGGGCGCGCTTTTAGTCATAAGTACAAAGGGTATGGAATGAAAAATACATACCGAGGACGGGAAGGCCAGTCGGTCCATCCGGTATGGTATTTCCCTTGTCGTCCGTAAGAGGCCTTCGGTAGAACACCTTCGAACTGAGATAGATTGCGGCTGCGATGAGCGAAGTCAACAAGAACAACGACGAATTTGTGTTGAATCCATCGTAAAGGTTTTCCGTTTGAGTCGATAGCTGTGCATCTATGGGAGTAGCGTTGAAGTTGAAGGCAGACATTGCGGAATATATCACTGTAAAGGCTGGGGTTGAAAGGCTGAGCGATGAGAGGAAAAGTGATAATTTACAACGCCGTCGGCGTGGCCTATTTATCTGAAGTCTGTTCCTCCATCTGACAGTAGACACCACATAACTGAAGGCGTGATCTAGTGTGTCTGTGCAACAAACTATACTCGGACACAAATTGGACATGCCCGAGCAGTCTCAAGAACCGGTCCAAGGTCGCGTTCATGTCGCGACGCGACAAGAAAATGCCCAATTCCACGGCGTTTCCAACTATTCGCCTCCCCGAAGCCGATTTTATTTAGCTACAAGACATGTCTACATTCGTTTTCACGATTTTTCGAAATTTCACTGTCATATTCTGTCAGTAACCGGCTGTCGTCTAAAAATAGTCAAGTAGCCATAGGGTATAGTACCCCGAGTCCCGCGAGTTCTGTCATCCACTGTCGCTGTTCTTGCTGAAGGCGCGCACGAAGCAGCAGGTATATACTCGAGATTTTTGAGCCATGTGCTGACCGCATGGAGTATTTTATCTTCCCTCATCCCTCTTTTGACAATATAAAGGTCGCTAATTTTGGTCGGCAATATTCCGTTGAGTCCATGATTTTTGCTATGATCATTTACCATATAATTACACAGGGTAATATGTCTCTTGCGGCAATCTTCATACGAGTTGGATATCCGCATCCTACATGAATTTCTCCTTGGGCGGTCCGCCATCCCGATGCCCGAAGGCTTTGATGTAGATCCGGACACCTACAAAGCGGTCATTGGCCGAATCCTCTACCTGGAATCTCAAAATATCATGAGCGCCTCCGACGGGCGATATAGCTAGTCGCAGTGAGCTTCGGCTCCGGCGCTCTGATCTTCATATCACACTGTGCTCTCAATTTTAATTTTTAACCGAGCAATGACGAAAGGCCGGGGATAGTCACATGTACATGTAACCATGGATGAATGCCACCATTGGGCACTTCCAATTCAGTATCCTTATCCTTTCGCCGAGTTCCCCCTACCCACTCTTCATTGAGCAGTCCCTTTCGACAAATGGATTCAAAGTACGTCCCTTATTATGCTCATGTGTGTTTTCAACTGATTGTCGAATAGCTCTAAAACAGACGCTACAGACACCATGAAGTGAGCCAATCCGCCCACTCTGTATTTGATCGTTCATGACCAACCACGACCAGACCGGAGAATGACCTGCGCTCGCATAGGACTAAATATCTCTCCCAGACCACTCCAGCATACAACGGTACCCCGAATGCTTGGAATGCCACCGAGCCTGTCGAATTACAACTGCACCGATCTATACACCTCGTAGGAGAACGTCAAGACAACGGCAAGCTTACCCCATTCAAACTGTGTGGATATGTCTTTCGTCGCGACGATATCCTGAGCTGGATGGACTCTCAAGAACTGATGGTCGACTATGTTGGCCCCTCAGTTAATCGCATAGACTGCGGCTGGGGTGGCATAGTCCATGCGTTATCCCCTCATGGGGTATTCTATAGGCTGGTCCGCGCACCTGTAATCCATGTTGACGGGCATCCGTCAAAGAAGAGAAAATGCGCGGAGTTGGCCCTGATACTTGGCTCAAACGAGACGAAGAAGGAACGGGCCGCTACACGAAATATTAAGAAGATAGAATGGATCCACAACATTCTCAACGTTCCGATGGGT
The DNA here is from genome assembly GCA_000827495.1 of Hypholoma sublateritium FD-334 SS-4. Classification (NCBI taxonomy): domain Eukaryota; kingdom Fungi; phylum Basidiomycota; class Agaricomycetes; order Agaricales; family Strophariaceae; genus Hypholoma; species Hypholoma sublateritium. The sequence continues at coordinate 628,649 of KN817526.1, read as the reverse complement.
GTTCTTGGTCCTCCACTGTGGTATGCTCCTGCCAATTAGACGAATTGTGTATATGTATCTATGTAATGATGGAAGATATTTTATATTTTATCGTGTATGATGTTCTATTTGAATATGTAAAATTCTCCCTTATTAATGGTTTTGTAAAGATGGCAAATCAAAACCTGTCGTCAATAGGGATACTGTGAATGAGATTCAAGCATTGCTGACACTCTTATGGCGATAGCTTCCCACATATTTTGGCTAGTATTATGCTATGAATCAGCGAGCAGATATGTTGTTTGCACGCGAAATCGTCTCGTAGATAGTAGCGGTCTGGGACGGACATGCGGCGATGCACACGTCTATATAGTATACATTCTCTCAGAGTCGGTCGCGCAATTGTTTAATATACACGCCTACTCTTATCGCCTCGTGTCGATATATATTCAGAAAGTATGTTATCGGCCAAAATGCTATCCTCGTGGCTGCCTCACTTCAAGAAGCCGGCCTTAGATCGAACTGAATTTTCTCATGCATTCATTTTCAGAAGCTCTCACAATATGCAATGTTGGAGTAGTCGTGGAGCTAATGAGAGAGGAGAACTCGACGATTCAGAGCGGGGGACTGATGGGTCTGCTATGAAGTTTGAATTATATCACTCACATTTTATACTTAGCAAGCAAGTGAAATTTCATTTGAGCCTGTGAATTGTAATGACTGATGATTTCCTCGTTGCATCATCAGCTTCCTTGAAGCGTCGACGGCACTTTTGCACAATGCGTTGCGTACACGTTGTTCATTCAATTGGACAGACGATGTCAAGGATCGATCATTAACCGTCTTTTGAATACTGGCTATGCAGTCGTATCATCCCTTCCTTTGCCTCTGGCCCAATTCATCAACTTATCAAGTGAGGAAGATGTTGTCTATTCCATTGATATATATAATAACAGAGATCCAAGGAATACTAGTGTTACAGAACATGCGCACGACAGCAGGGCCTACATATACAAGTGAAAGGGAAAATTCATAAAGCAAAAAAGCGGTGAGCACAACTTCGGACAGTACAACGAACAGAAAACAAGAACAAAAAAAGCTCTTCAATGACTTAGAATAATTTGCCTTTATTGCGCTTCTGAGCGGCTTTGCTCATGGGCTTCGCAGGCTCGTCACCCCCTCCAGCACCCGCCACGACTTTCCCTTTGCCCTTATCTTTACCGGACATCTGCCCCCACGCACCCCCCGCCGACACCACCGGTTGCGAGCCACCCTTCCCATTACGCCCGCCATTGCCGAACGCCGACGCGACAGGCGAGCTCTGCTCCTCTGCCTCTTCCTCCGCCCCCACGGTGCTTGGCCCCCAAGCACTTTTAGCAGCATTGCTACCTGCACCCCACGCCCCATCACCCGCAGAGGCAGTCTTCTCGTGCTTCACAGTAGTCTCCTTTGCCCCTGCTTCCATCCACGCATCATCGGTCCAACCATCGGCTGCCGCATTTGGTTTTGCGGGCTTGCGCTCATTCTCCTCATCGGTGTAACTGATGATGGAGTCGTATGTGCCAGGGGGGACACTAGGTTTCGGCTCCAGAATGACCTTGGACTCGGCGTCGTCGAAGATATGTCGTGAGTCGACGGGAAGAACTTCGCCCCTGCTGTCGGTCTCCTCGTCGGGGACATCTTCAATCATGACCTTCTTGCCCTTTGCGCCCTTCTTCGCATTGCCTTTCTTCGAGGCAGCGGCGGCCACGACCTTGCTGGCTGCCAGTGGCTGGGCTGCCGCCTTGGCGACAACACGAGGAGCAGGCGAGGAGGGCGCAGCTGCCTCAGAGCCACGACGGAGTCGCTGTGCCGAAGACGCGGGAGGTGCTTGCGCCTGCGGCTTCTCCACCGGTACAGATCCTCTACTGATCGGGGTCCAATCATCGTCCCCGCCTCCATCGCCACCTCCACCATCATCCCCATCCTGCGCCTCTGCCTCCGCCTCATCGCCGCCTCCAAACGAGCCCGGAACTGCCCAGGGATCTGCCTGTTGCTTTGGTGCAGCATCTCCCGAGCCACCCCCGAAGAGGCCCCACAGCGACCGCCCCGCCCCGCCACCCCCACTCTGGCCCGCCGCCACCCCCCGCGCGCGGATTGTGCTACTGTTCATGCCCATCCCAGTACCTGGGCGCTCGCCCTGTGGTTGGGTATGCGCGGCACCGCCCATGAGCGGCTTGAGCCCGAATGGTGGCGGCGAAGACATTGAGGCCGCGAGGGCCTGCAAATTCGCGGGGACCTTGGGCGCCGGGCGCGGCGTCGAGACAGATGTTCCCTCGGTGTCCCACCCGCCTGAGGCCGAGAGTGAATCAAGTCGCTTACGACCAACGGTGGTGGGCGGCGGCCCCCCGTACACCTTAGAAGGCGCAGAGAACATCGCATCGTCGCCGTCATCGCCGTTCTCGTTGGCGTAGTCGTCGTCGGCGAAAACGGCCTGGGCTGTAAATTTGCCCTTGCCGTTCGTCGGCGCCGGGGGCGGGACGGGACGGGTGGATTCTGGCTCGGGTTCTGGCTCAGGGTCCGGTTCGTCGAATGCGCCCTTGCCTCCTTTCTTCATCGCGGCCTGTCGCTGCTTTTTGGTCTGCTTCTTCCCTGCGGGAGGGACGGGCGCAGATTTCTCCACCACATCCTCCACCACTATCGCTACCTTTTCCGGAGGCGGAGGCGGCGACGGCACAGCCGGCATCGGCTTCTTGCCCGCCGCGGCGCCGGACCCCGCGGCCGAAGGGGGCACCACCAGGCCCGCCTTCGACTTCTGCTGTGTGACCTGCTCCCACAACGACACTTCTGGCTCTGCTGGCTGCGGGAGCGGCGAGTTATGCACGGCGACAACAGCCTTCTTGCCCTTGCCACCCAGCCACGATGACGTCGGCGTAGGGGCGGGCGCGGCAGCGGGCTCCGCGTCATCGGCGAACCCAAACGGATTCTTCAACGAGAACATCGACGACGGGGCTGGAGGTGGAGCAGTAGTCTGTGGCTGCGGCGTTCCTGCAGACGTGCCCGGCGCGGTCTTCTGGAATTTGCGCGTCCAGCCGCTCGCCACGGGCGTCGCCGTCGGACCGCGCGCGGGGGCCTCCTTCGGTTGCAACTGCGGCGGCGCGGGCTGCTGCTGCTCGTGGGCGTGTCCGCCGCCCGCCATGCGCGTGGTCCAGGACGGGAACGCGCGTGTCATCGTCGGTGAGCGCGAGCGCGAGCGCGCTGCCGACGCATGGCCGCTGCCGCTGGCCCCGCGTGAGTGCATCTCGGGACGCGCCGGCCAGCCTTGTGCGCCTTCCGTATCCGTCATCGTCGTCGACCGTCCACGCGTATGGCCAATCGCCCCGAAGTTTGTTACCAGCGCCTCGGCCGCACTCGCGAATGCGCTCGGGCCACCACCGCGCCCGCGAGCTGCTTCGAGGTCGACTGTATCGAACGCACCCGTGCCAGCCGCGTACGGGCTGTTGCTGTTGGAGGCCCCGAACATACTGCTGCCGTTGCTGTGGTTGGCGCTCGAACCGAACCCGCTGCCGTTGCTGCTAATAGATGCGTTGCCGAACACACTGCTGCCGCTGCCGTAGTTGTAGCCATATCCACCGCTGGCACCGCTGCTGTTACTCCCGCTGCTGACGTTCGCGCTCCCGAGCGGCACCGCCCCGGCGCCACTACCGCGACCACTGTACTCGACAAACGCCGCCATGAGCTCCGGATCGAGTTCGCGCTCGAGCGCCTGCAGTGGTGGAGCGTGTGCGAACGCCGCGCGCTGAGCCTGCGGCTGAGCGTAGCTCTGTGATTGCTTGGCAGCACCCCACTGTCGCCCCATGGCCCCGCCCTCTTCGTCGCTGCTTGACGCCGAGGCTGTCACCTCTCCAAACGGCGCCGCCCGTACAGGAACTGGAGCATGCACTCGCCGGAAAGCGTTCACCCCCGCTTGAATTGTGGCTCCATTATTCGTACCCACAATAGCAGCAGCAGCAGCAGCAGAAGCAGAAGCGGACGCGCTCGTGGATGCGCGGCGGCGGTTCCCGGGCGCGGGAGGCGGTGCCCCAAAGCTCGTCGCTGTTGGCGTCTGCTGCACGCCCCATCCAGGCTGAGCATGCGCCTGCGCAGGCGGCTGTGATTGCTGCGACGACGGGGACCATTGCGTGGACGCAGATGCGCCCCATCCGCCCTGTGCGGTGCCGCCCAGAGAGGGAGGGGGTACTACACCATCGAGGAACGCCTCCACACCCTGGGCCGTTCCCCCGCCAATGATCGTGCCGAGGTCGAATCGCGAGCCGAGGGCGTTGGCTAGAGCCGCTTCCCCATCTTTGCCTGCGCCTGCATCCCCGTCAGCAGCGTGGCGATGTGCCGCGCGCCATGCAGTTGCAAGCCACGGCTCCTCCTCCTCCTCTTTCTTAGCGTCGACAATCGCGGCGTCAGCTGCGGATGCCGCGGGCTGTCCTGAGATAAGTGTACCCGAGCGGCCCTTGCGACGCTCATCCTTGGACCGGCCCCCCTTTCCGGTAGCGGTCGCGTTCTTTGCCTTGTCGTTCGCCTCCGCTACCGCCGCCGCGCGCTTTTCCGCGCGGCAACGATCTCTCTCCTCGCGCACTGCAGTGCGGCGTTCCGCATCTTTCGCGGCCTGTAGCGCGCCCATTGCCCGCTGGTGCGCGAGGACAAGCGTCGCGGGCTTCGTCGGGCTGGCCTCCCCGTCCTCCTCGGCATCGGATGAGTGCGCAGGTACATGGTCGTCGTCGTCGCCAAAAAATCCGCGGCGTGACTGTTCCGCCTTAGTCGTCGCTGGCGAGGATTTCTTGCGTGGCGTTGGCTCTTGTTCCTTCGCCTTCGCCTTCCCTGCGGCCTTCACTGTGGTCTTGGCAAGGTTGGGGTTTTCCTCTGCCTGGGGTGTAGACGCTGTCACTGGAAGCCCCCGTTTCACCCGCCATATCTCCCCAGCAAGTTTGATCTCTGCGGCCGCAGCCGCTGCATGGAAATCGACAATCATGCGCATGCGTGCGGTGAGCTTGAAGCGGTCGAATGCCTCTGCCGCCGCGGCATCAGCCTCCGGGGCCGCCTTCCCGTCACCCATGCCGGGCTTCGCGTCGGTGGCCCCTGGGTCATCGCCCTCGTCTTCGTCCGCGGTGAGCATCCACGGGCCGACATACGCCGAGGCGACTTGCGGCGGTAGCTGAGGCGAGGAGCGCATATGGGATGCGTGCGCGGACGACGCAGATGACCCGCTCGCGGTACGCTGCCCATGCCCGTGCGTGTGCAGGCTCGCCTGTTCATGGGACACAGATAGGTGGTTATTGTGGTTGATACGAGGGCTATGCGCTGCAGCGGAAGCGAGCGAGGCAACGGATGCGGCGGCAGAGGCAGAGGTGGACCCCGATCCCGCGGCGTAGGGATATGCACCGGTAAGTGTATTGGTCCTGCTGTGCGAGTTCCATGCGGGGCGAGCATTGTTGGTTTGGCTAGCATCTGACCAAGGCGCGAACGGGTCGCGGCGGCCGGTACCGGGTGCGTCGTCATCGTCATCCGCATCGTTGTCAGACGCAGATGCGGGGGCAGAATAGTACGAGAGAGCAGGAGAAGCAGGCTCAGAGTGCGGGGCAGAGGAGGACGAGAAAGGGGTGTGTCGCTAAAAAGTCAGGGTCAGCGATGGAGATATAGAAGGAAATTAACATGGAAAAGAAACGGAGGTATGTTTCCGAAAAAAAAAACCTCTGCCCAGAAAAACGCTACAACAGCGCACCACAGATGAAGGGTCCAAAACTACACGTTTTTCAAGGCGAAATCCATGACAGTCTGCACTCCAAGTGCTCGGCCTCTGAGTAGAGCTCGCACAGCTTGACTACTACACAGCTCGCTTGGCTACTGCAGAGCTCGCTCTGGGAGCTGAGCACATCGGAATGCCACGGTCGCGGATAAGTGAGAGTAGAAGACAAAGAAACTCACGGCAAAATATGCATCGTCTTCGTCTTCCGAATATATTTCACTTGGCTTGACGAGTGCATAACTAGCGCCGGATGCACTGGACGCAGTGGAATGCCAGCTTGCTGCAGAGGCGTTGGCACCGCGAGATGCGGAGTTGAGTGACGGCGCCTGTACGTATATCGGTGGAGGGAGACTCTGCTGGCCCTCACCGTTCTCTTCGACGCCCAGAGCGCTGGTCACTCTGTTCATCTCCTCCGGCGTAATGTCCGTCCACATCTCCGCCGCAAGCCCGGCGCCCGTAAGGCGCGAATTCCATTCTTTTACTACACGCTCAAAGTATGCTTTCTTGAGCTCGAGCGCCTGGGCATCCTTCGTGGCGGCGTGCTGGGCAGACGTCGGACGGGCGGCTACGGGCAACTGGTCATATACGCGATCTGTAGCCGCATGGGCGGCAAGTGTCTTGTGCTGGGTGGTTCGTTGTGCTGCGGGAAGTGTTTTCTCAAATGCAGCCCACAGGGCGCGAATGCGGGCGCTCGGCGTCGTGGGCGGTGCGGAATGGGCCATGGTGGTGGTAGAGGTGGGAGTGGCGTCGCAGCTCCCTCTTCTGGGATTCCGGCAGCCGGCCCGCGCCGTACCCTCTACCCACGATAATCGATCTGACGTGGAAATCCGTCGGTCTGCCATCTCAATACCAGGCATATTCTATTTCTTTCGTCAGGCACTCAGACCCAGCGGCGTTTACTATACGGCACCGCTTAGTCGCGTCTTTTTAAAGAATTCAACGCGGAATTTGGATGTCCAAGCGGCTTGCAATTTTGGGCTGTTTAAATTCCCCTCAAGCTCTACTAGAAAGCGCACCAGCACTTTTGTGCGCACATTCCATACTGGGCGCCATCTAATAATTACTCTTATCCGCCTCTGCCATTATTACCCACCCGTGCGCATCTAATTGCGAACGTGGTCTTCACTTAATTTCCGAATTAGGCCAATCCCATCCATATGACAATAGGGCACAAATACGGTACCCAACCCTTGGGGTCTTTTGTAGATTTGGGGCAAGCTTGGGGAAAGCGCGGGCGAAGCGCGGGAGGTTGCGACGCGCGAGGCCGACGCGTGCTGATACGCCCGGACACGCATCTGGCCATGCGCTCGCTTCAGGCTGTCCGATCAGACGCGAATATCCTCACCTGGCCTGCGTGCGCGATCCCGAAGCCAAAACCTGCAACGTGCGCCGGATCTGTGTCTTCTGAATGGGGTGGCGCTGGATATTGGCGACATATCTGGGCGCACATTGGGCGCGCGTGTTACTACATTCGGACACGCGCCGCGGCGCGTGCCATGCATGCGGCCGCTAGCGCTGCACAGAACGCCTTTGCTGCGCTTCCTCTGAGAAACACGAGCATCACGGTCAGCGCAAAATGTTTATTTCAAGCATGACGCGACACATGATCTATGTCCCACTGCTGCTGCGCATCATGGAATACACAATGTGTATGAAGCATGGTGCCGTCCTTTGCGGGTATTTTCTACGCGTGTATTAAATCATTTGGATCTAAAGCTCTGGCGTTACGACTGAAAGGCGTGTTCTCATTCGTACCGTCGGTGGAGGAGGCTTACACCATAGCCCAAGCCTGTACAATCGGAAAATACAAACCTGTGTCATGATTCATGCATGCCATTTCTAAGAAATGCAACTTGGGGGTAATATGGCCGCATAGCGTCAATCAATAGACGCGCAGTGACCGCGCCCATACGATCTTTTTAGAATACACCCTCCCCGAGAGATTACCCACAACCGCCATGGGTGTTTCAAGTATTACAGGCCACTGATCAAACCGCAGCTTCCATATTTCTCGAAGGCTAATTAACAGCATAGCGTTCATCTCGTTGGCTGAAAAGGAAGCCAATTATTGGATCTCTATTCTTGTTTACTCTGTTTGATTTTATCGCGGGCACTGGCGCCCGTTGGTGGGTGGGTCCTCCAGTGTCGAAATGTGCAAGAGGCCCAGCCGTGTACCGACGGACAACGCACGTGCTCAGGCCGACATCTTTGAACAGTTTGGCGCTCCAGTGGGAGATCTACAAGGGTCCTGGTACGCTTAAGGTCAGGGAAAGACGCCGGCGACCGAAGCGCAGCGCAAATAATAATCTTTTTGCCGAGAAAAACCGGTCAATATTCGTCGCTGTGGAGGCGCTAAGCCCCATGCAGCTGTTCGGCGTCGGGATGGCGGACCCCAGCACGTTCAGTCGTTCTTGCCAGAATGGCAGTTGGCTGTAGCCGTGAAGCACTAGTGCTACCCCGTGTACCGTATGGCGGCATACCGTCCGGCGCTATGTGTATCCTACAGTAAGATACTGCTCTTCATATATCGTTACAGACTGCCTCATTGTTACTGTAGAGAAATTGCAGACAGACGTTGAGTGTACAACGAACATAACATTTATAATATAAGGATGCTCGATAGAATAATGTAGTACCTCGAGCGACTCGGCCGGCGCATTGAGTGGGCGCCCCACCTGACAGAAACTCGGTGTAAATGTTATTAGATGTATTTTTAGACCTGAACAAGTACCTGACAGATTATGACAGTGAAATCCCAGAAATTCACGGCGGCAAGTGAGCGTATGTCTGAAAGTCAAAACAAAAGCGGCTTCGGGGAGGCGAATAGCTGGAAACGCCGTAGAAATGGTCATTTTCTTAGCGAATCGCGACATGAACGTGCTCTCGGATGGGTGTTGGGCCTGCTCGGCCATGTCCAATTCTTGTCCGAGTGAAATTTATTGCACAGACACACTGAATCACGCCTTCGGTTTTCAGATTAACGTAGTGTGCGTCACTTCGTCTACCCTCATGTGGAGGAACAGGTTTTGAATAAATAGGCCTCGCCGACGGCGTTGTAAATTATCACTTCTCCTCTCATCGCTCAGCCTTTCAACCTCAGCCTTTACAGTGATATATTCCGCAATGTCTGCCTTCAACTTCAACGCTACTCCCATAGATGCACAGCTATCAGCTCAGACCGACAACATTTACAATGGATTCAACACAAATTCGTCGTTGTTCTTGTTGACCTCCCTCATCGCAGCCGCAATCTATCTCAGCTCGAAGGTGTTCTACCGAAGGCCTCTTACAGACGACAAGGGAAATACTATACCTGATGGACCAACTGGCCTCCCCGTCCTCGGTATGTATTTTTCATTCCATCCCCTTTGTACCTATGACTTAAAGCGTGCCCTAAGGCTCATTCCCTTTCTTGACGGACTACCCCGAATTGACGCTCGACTACTGGGCCAAGAAATTCGGCTCATTATATTCCATCTGGCTCGGAAACCAGCTCTTCGTCATCGTTTCCGATCCCCAGATTGTGAAGGACCTGATGGTCACGAACGGCGCGATCTTCTCTTCCAGGAAGGAGATGTATCTTAAATCCCAAATTATCTTTGCCGGACGCGGGATTACGGCAACTCCTTACAACGATAAATGGCAAGTTTTTCTGAAGACCAAAAAAGGAAAGATTACTTACATACTTGGCAGGAGGACTCACCGTCGGTTGGCGACCACTTGGCTCAACAAGCCYGCCGTYGAGARTTAYACMGCTGTTCTYGACTATGARGCCACTGTTCTSGTCCAYGACTTGTACTACCACAGTAACGGAGGGARGCTCCCGATCAACCCRCAGCCCCACGCTGGTCGATGCTCGCTCAACAATATGTTGACGATTACATTCGGCACCCGTACCGACACGATCGAGCACCCTTTAGTCGCCGAGGCTCTTCGGCTGTCGCGTGCATTCATGTTAGTATCTCAGTTCATAGACATTGCAGGAATACCTACTTATGATTATATCCCAACAGGAATTGCACCGGCCCGGTCTCGAACATGATCGATTTCGTGCCCATTCTTCAGAAGCTACCATTTAATCTGCCTCTGAAGACTCGCGCTCAGCAATTACACGCTGATTTAGTTAAAACATATGGGGGCATGATCAACGAGATTGACGAGAAGATGAAGCGCGGCGAGCAAGTGCCTGACTGTCTGGTGAAGACCCTGCTTTTGGCTCAAGAGGAGGAAGGGTTGGACCACCTCGACATGGCAATTCTTTGCTCTGCTTTTATGATCGGCGGCGTGGAAACTGTATGTTCTCTCCATTGTTTTTGGGGGCGTGAGCTATATACTGACATTCTTGAATAAGACTGCATCTATTATGCAATGGTTTTCGGCGCTCATTCCCGCATACCCAGAAATTCAAGCAAAGGCGCACGAGGAACTTGATCGCGTAGTCGGTCGTAACCGCCTGCCAACGATCGACGACGAGAAGAACCTCCCATTCATCCACGCCATCATCAAAGTGGGTGCCTCGGCAATGAATTACATGACATGTTACTGATTCATTTTAATAGGAAGTCGAGCGTTGCCACAACCCCTTCTGGCTCGGTACACCCCATGTGAACAGCCAAGACTTCACTTACCGCGGACAATTTATTCCCAAGGACACTGTTGTCGTGTTGAACACTGTATGTCTCAATATTTTGTGACCATGTATCCTCAACCAATATTTCTTGTAGTATACCATGCACCACGATCCCCAGAGGCATCCCGACCCCCACACATTCAACGTAAGCCACTTTCATCTAAAAATAGATTTACCTTTGACGCCCAAGAATAGCCGGACCGGTTTATCAACGACTCGACCCTGTCATCGGAGTCTGCGAACTTGGCCAATCCCATGGAACGAGACCACTGGATGTTTGGTGTTGGGTAAATATTCTCTATCATTCCCTAATAAAAATTGCTGAAATATTCACCTTTGCAGCCGGCGCATTTGCCCAGGAATGTGGGTCGCTGAGCGGGAGGTGTTCCTTGCCATCGCACGCATGCTCTGGGCCTTCAAGATGGACGAGATCCCCGGCGAGCCCATTGATCTCAAGGAGTACGACGGACTCTCTGGCCGCTCTCCTGTCGCCTTCCGCATCAAAATGACTCCTCGTCACGACCAAGTGGAGACCGTTCTCGGGCTCTGATAATGATGACATAGTACCAGCAATATGATACTCTTAGATTTATTTGTATATCTAAAATATGTTCATCGACCTTAATAATAAACTCCCGTAACTCAACAGCTGATAAAACAAAATAATTACACCTGGGAGTACACTACGAACATCCGTACTCAATGGGCTAAAGCATGTCGATGGGCAGTGAAATATATCATCACATCGGACATTCCTCGGGAGAGATTTTTATACCTTACCTCGGGTAGGGCTGGGACACGACGGACACGACTCACTACTTCACATGTGGGAAGCTGGGTGGGCACGTTCATGAAATTTTCAAGGGCGTTCCGGAATCAGCAACACGAGGCTTCAACTTGTTGTTTGTGTCCAAATACTACCCCACTGGCAGCTAAATCACGAACGAAACAGGTCTAGGTAAGACTCGGAATGCCGCTGCCTCGTTGAAGTCTTCCAAGTTATTTTTCTTCTGTAAATCCATGTATGCCTTTACAGTGAAAATGGATCAGAGTTTAAATTTTAGCCTGTTCTTTTTTTACTTTTCAGAGTTGGCGGGATTTGACAACACATCCTTCTTCAATTATTTCGAGGCGACTGTACATCTTCTCTGAGTCACGTCCAGTTCTTTAAAAAGAGCACTTCAAAGCGTTCTATGTCTGCAACCAGGCCCCAATGAGCAACCAGGCCCCAATGAGCATAGACGAACCTCTTATTTTATACTCACGATAACAGGGAGCCTCGGGCGGCGTGCGGATCTTGGACTTTATTTAACACTAACCCGTGTTTTCTTCATGTTCCTTGCACGTTCAAATCCGACTGAAGCTTTAAACAACTCGACAATAATTTATCAACTTCAGTTCCAACGTATCCATCTCACAAATCGAAAGGTATTACCAGAGGGTGATGCTGCCTTGTAGAATTCTCCCATGCATTGGTATTTTCGTCGAAGTAATCTTATCTTAGCATAAACTTTCAGGGGTGCTCGGAATCTTATCAATTACCATTCTGCGACTGAGGCTGTGGGATGGAAATGAACTTTGAATGAACTCCTTCGACTATGTCTTCTTCCCGCTCATCATCCTCCGCCCATTATCGCCGCCGCAGCTCACAAGCCCATCACAGCCGTTTCCCCCTTGCAGACGCACCCGATTTCGCAACTCCGCAGGAACTAGACCTATCACACTTAGGTCGGACACGTGTACTGATCTGTGCAGTTTGGCCAGGCTAAGGTACCGGCTATGGATTAACAATCATTGCTCACGGAGAAGAGAGTTGACATTCCATATATTACACGCGCTCTTATCGCTGTTACCCCACAGCACCCCGCTTCTCCCTTGAGTCGCGCCGCTACCCAGCTGAGCGCCCAGTGTCGCCTCCCGCTCGATGATCACGTCGTCCCCCTCATCCCCATCACAGACCCCTAGTTTCACCATGGGTTTCGATATAGAGCCAGACGAGGAGTGGAAGCAGATCCTCAAGGTCCGCATCCAAAGCGATTTGCAATCGATGGCGAGCGAGGTGCGCCAGCAGTCGCTCGCCGAGCTGCGCGACAGCAATCACGGCCCGGACGACAAGAAGCGGCTCACGGACGACTACAGAGCCCGCATGGCGACGATAAAAGAGTCCGCGGTCGAGCAGTACAACATCGAGCTCGAGAAGGAGCGCAACAAGCGCCGCTGGATGGCCGGTGAGCCAATGCAACCCGGCTGGTCCCAGTCAATCGCAGAGGAGCAGCAGCACGCGTTCGACAGCCTGAAGCACAGCCGCGACATGCCCGTCTCGCCGACGCACCTGCAGGCGACGTTCCGCTCGCTCTCGCGCGCATCCATGCGCGCGCCCTCGCCCGGCCTGTTTCCCGAAGCCGAGTTTGAGCCAGACGAGGACTGGAAAAAGCAGCGGATCGCGCGCATCCGCCTCGGCTTCCAGCCCAAGGTGCAGCACGCGCGGGACAAGAAGGATCTGGAATTGCGCAAGAGTATGATCACGCCTGAGGACCGCAAGCGCATCGAAGACGAGTACGACGCCCGCATGGCGAACATCGATGCGCTCTCTTTAGACGAGTTTAATTTTGAACTTGACAAGGAACGCACAAGGCGCCGCGAAAGACGCCTCCACGGCGATAAGGGCGACCAGCCGGTCCCCGAGGACATCCCATGGACGACTAAATCGTACTCCATTGACGGAGAGCCCCTGTTAAAGCCGCCAGTACGAGCACCCGCGCGGCGCGAGAGTACGGCGTCGGTACAGGCGGCCCGCGACAGCATTCTTGAGCCCGACGACAAATGGAAGGAAAAGCTGCGCGTGCGGATCGACACGGAGCTCAAGGACATGGTGCGCTCGTTGAACGACACGCACTTTTCGCAACTCCGGCAAGTTGCCGATCAGTTCGCGCAGATTGAGCTGGAGCACAAGACGGCGATGGATAGGATCGAGGAACAGACGAAGTCGCGCTACGAGAGCGAGCTCGCCCGGGAGCGACTCCGCCGCCGTGGTATCAGCGATACAAATGATGCGGACAAGGAGGAGAGTAGTGAGAGCGGCGAAGACGAAGAGGACGATGATGTGGTAGATGGGGATGACAACGTCTTCGATGATGAAGAAATAGATCCAGAGGCGGAGTCTGAGAAAGAGAGACACGAGCGCCTTGCTCGCCAATCTGAAGAGGCTGACAAGCGAGAACAAGCCATTCGTGCCCGCGAATTTAATGTAGCGCGTCGGGAGATAGAGGCCAAGAAGAAAGCGGCGGAGGCCAAGCTGGTCAACGACGACGATATAGACGCCATCAAGAAAAGCTTGAAGGAGGAACGCGTCAAGTTCAAGGACCTCGCTCCCGAGGACGACGACGAGCTTCCAGCCGACGCGGACCTCGAGCCCGTTCCCCCACCGGAAGATGGCGAGCCTAAGCCTACATCCAGCGCGTCTGATGCCGCCACCGTCTCTGGCCTGGAGAAGGCGCGGCGCAAAGCGGAGGCGATCGAGGACCAGTTCCGCGAGTACGATACAATTAACGAGGACCTTTTCGAGGATCCGAAGTGGATCGAGGAGCAGTCGTACATCTGGCAGCAGCTGCAATACCAGCAGCAAGCAGACATGATCCAGCGCAAGCGGCAAGAGCAGCGCGCGCGCCACGACAGCATGGGCTCTGGCAGCGGCGACGGCGGCTCGTACGGCTCGTACTCGCCTGGCTCATCGCCCGCGACGTCGAAGATGCACATGCCTCCTCCCGCGCCGATACCGATTATACCGCAGATGCCGCCCGTGAACCGTTCACATGTGCCGGTGACGCCTTGGGCTCCCGTGAGCAGCCTCAGTCTCGCCACCGCCGCGGCGAACAAGGCCGCTGCCGTACCCCCTTCCCCCACGATCCCACGCAAGCCATCACTGCTCGGACAAATGGGCGGTAATTTGGGGGGATCGACTCCAATGGGCATCCCGAAGCCGCGCACAGGATCGATATCATCCGGCTCGTTCGACCATCCCGGGCCCTCGCCATCGCCTAGAAATGTGCCTGTCGTCGTCCCTGCTGTAAGTAATCTGTTGTAATCATCTCTGTAAAACGCGACTGTTAACGGCACTGTTTATTCGCAGAACAATTTGTATGCAAGAGTAGCAATGGTAAAGTCTCGTTCAAATGGGGGGCTCGAGGGCGTAGGTGTTTCATTTTCTGAAGACAATTTGTCACTGATTTTCCCCTTCGTATTTAGTCGCAATAAACATTCAACTCCCGTATACCCCTCTACAAAGAACTGTCAGTTTCTACGGATCCACAAGCCTATCGCGATAAAACTTGGAGCCAACGGCTTAGGTCCATGTTAATTATGACCCTATGATCTTCCACGTTTATTCTAATGCTACTCACGACCTTTCTAATTATCTTGCTTTACCTATCGTAGCCTATGTCATCAATCACACCGGAGCTATAGTCCGCGAGGACTACAAATGCGGGTGCGAGGAACCCTGACATAGTTGCCGATTTCCGGTTTTTGCAATCTCAACGTGTAATATTAATTTCCCATCCCCACTCCCCACACTTTGATTCTTTGGTTCACTGGCGCTCATTTCATACTTTCTTTGATGGGATACCTTCCCCACAGTCATTACAGCCAATGGTACATGCCGCATTCACCAAAGCGCGGGCAACATCATGGCACGAGATTGACCACGCCACAGAACATTGACACGATGCACTCTGGAATTCGGACATGACGCACTTGAAAGGTGATGCAAGTGACAGGTATAGCACATACATTATCCCGCGAGCTCGGCTACTCGAGCGTGGACGCTCTTATTTACGGCACAGGGAGCAGACACACACGGATCCGGTAGTATTGCGACGACATGAGGAGCATCGAGGCTGCAGATAATTCATTTCGTGGTGCGGTTCTTTTATTTTTATTCCCATGACAGGTAGATATTACTCTTGATCTGGATCGCCTGCATGTGCAGGTGGCAACGGTGGAGGGCGTCGTCTGCGGTGCGTGCGGCGCGCGCGTACTAGGCTCCGGTTATCGTGAGGCGTTTGAGAACTCATTTTGGGGTCAGAGGGACATCGTGTCGGGGAGAAGTGAGCAAGCTACGACGTTCCTTGAGATTGCACTCTGCTGTGGGGTCCCCCATCACACCAGACAGGTTATGCTCCGCCGCAGCATTTCTTAATCTTCTGCCACGCTTTAATTTTCTGAATGCCTACTGCTCGCCAGCCCTCGGTAAGTTATGTTTAACGCAGTCCGCCGGCAGATCTTCCGAGTTTCGAAATGCGACCGGCGCGGAGAGTCCCGTACATACCGAGTTCCAGAACGCCACGGCTGGCTGTGGGCGTGCATAATCCAAGCGGTCGTTTCTAAGATGCTGTTTCCGTGCGCGCACGTTGTGCAAAGCTTGTTACTCTTTTTCGGTGCACGATCGGTGCGCGCTAATGGTCGGTGGACGATAAGCATCCACGATAATCAGCACGCATCGATGGGTTTCGCACGGCGGCAACTGGGGTCTGGAAGAAGATTAGATAAGGTGCACCAGATCCGAGGAATCAGAAAACGGCAGTGCCTCGTTCAACAACCACCAACAAGCCCGGCCGGCGGCGCGTAGCAGCGACGACAGTGAGAAGACGGCGCGGGCGGGCGACGCCGACGCCGACGACAACGCAGAGGAGCGGAGGATATTGGCGGTGAGTCCCTGAGTTCTCAGCGGCCGACGCGTGTGCTGAAGATGAACATGAGGCAGCCGTGACTGCTGACCTAACTCGATCCCCATCGCCTCCATCCCATCTTCCATCCCGACCACCACCACCCCCTGCTGCACGGGCTTCGCCCCGATGACAACGCACGCACGCCCGCCGCCACCTCCGGCGCCTACGAATCACGACCCCAAGGACCTTGAACCCGATGACGAGTGGAAGACCCAGCTCAAAGCGCGCATCCAGCTCAGTCTTGCGTCGCTCGTGGACGAGGCCAAGCAGAACCAGCTCACGGAGCTGCGCAAGGGCGTCGTCAGCCCTGAGACCAGAGTGCGCCTCCAGGAGGAATACAAAGCTGCGATGGCGAATATCAAGTCAATGGCAAGCGAGCAGTATGAGGCCGAGCTGGAAAAGGAGCGCAACCAGCGTCGCTGGATCGCCGGCGAGCCCACAGCCCCTGGTTGGGAGAAATTTTTTGTCGCCGAGCAGCAGCTCATCCTGAACAGCATCAAGCAGACGCAGACACCGACGACTCCCATCGACGCTGCCGCTATCAGTGCGCAGTCGACGTCAAAGCCACCTTCCCCCTTTCCCCGGCCCCGTACGCCAGAATCCACCCCAGCGCGTGCACCGGAGACCAGCATGTCGTCGCCGCAGCGACGGTCGCGGCGCCGCGAAACAGAGCCTCCGATAACGGCGAATGACCCCCCACCTCCATCTGCCGTCGAGAAGCCCCCATCTCGCCACGGAAGCGAGCGCCGTCCGACAGCCCCATCGCACGATCGCCACGACGAACAGCATCCCCCTACCCGCCGGGTGAACGGATCGTCGTCATCATCTTCCTCAACGGCGCATGACCGTTCCGCTGGCCCCTGGCTATCCAACGGTACCCTTGTTGATGAGCCCCCCGATGAACCACCACCTCCCCGCACGAGGCTGTCCGATAAGGTGCCTGAGCGCCCCTGGGAAAGCTCGCTCAGCCGATCCTCGGGCAGTTCTGTGCGCTCCCTATCATTATCCGACCGTGGCCACCCCCCACGCTCCCCGTCAAACCCGCCTGAAATGTGGAAAGCTGGTGAGGAGCCTGTGAGTGCCACCGCGAAGGCGTACCCCAACCAGGTGCACCGGCGCGGCAGCACTGCCAGTATGCGCTCGACGGGCTCGGGCGCAAGCATCCGGCCGATGACGGAGACGATCCCCGAGCGTGGAGATGATGGCGGAGAGGAAGACTGGGATATGCGCGAGGCAGAGAAGACGCGCCGGCCACTTGAGAAGGAGAAGCGGCTCGCGCGGCGGGATAGCCGTACGGCGCCCGGCGACGCGTCTCTGCGCCACGATGGCCCTTCGACCTCGGCGACGATGAAGTATGCCGTCAGTAATGCCTCGTTCACATCGCTTTCTAATAATTCTTCTTTCTTCAGTAGCGAGGATCGCGATCACTTCTATCCAGAGCAGCCGCAGCGCCCAAAGCCCGTGCCCGCGCCGTACATTGACGCCGGCGACTCACACTACGCCCCACACCGCGAGCCGCCCTATGCTGCCCGTGACTCGGCACGCCCTCCGGCGCGGTCGCCTTACAACAGCGACGAGCGCGAGTACCCACCCATGGCGCGCCCGATACCCCCGCGCTCGCCATACAACAGCGACGACCCGCGAGATCGGGAGTATCCGTCGCAGCGTGACCTCCTCGCCTCACGGCCACCGCCAGCACGAAATGGCTACCCTCCCGAAGAGCGCGACTATCATACGCCGCCACCTCTCGCCGTACGGTCGCCTGTGCCCCCACGCACCCCTTACGACGACGGCTACAGCATACCAAACGGTGCGTATGGCCCGCCTCCGCCGTTGCGCATGAACGGCACAGGCAAGAGCGCGGGTCCGCCGCCGTCGTTTATCAACGAGCGTGACTACACGCCCCCAGCACTGGCACCTGTGCATAAGCCACCTTTTTCGTACGATGATCGGCCTCGCTGGGATGATCGAAGGGAGCGCGATGCACAGTGGGAAGAGGAGCGCGACCTGCGAGATAGAGAGGCCTATGCACGAGAAGCGAGGGAGAGGGAGGCCAGGGAACGTATTGAGTGGGAGCGTGAGCGCGATTTGCGTGAGAGAGAGCGCGAGCAACGAGAGCGAGAGCGAGAGCGCGAGCAACGGGACCGAGAGAACCGGGAACGAGAGCAACGGGAGCGGGAGCGTGAAAGGGAAAGGGAAAGGGAAAGGGAAAGAGAGCGAGAGGCATACTATACATATGCACCTTCAGCGCCCCGCACGCCGTCCTATCCCAGCCCGCCGCCTAGCGCCAACACTCGACATGCGCATTCGAGCATGGCGCACGACTTTTTGCCTCCTATGGGTGATCTGTTTGATAACGGTCCGCCGCCAAGGGCATACTCGGCGGCTCCCTATCGCGAAACAAGCGGTCCCCCCCAGGAAGAATACGACTACACGATGCGGTCGGAGAGTGCGCGTCCTGCGGTGCCGGTGCGCCAAGGCTCGTATTCGTCGCGACGCGGGCCACAGCTAGACGATACAGGTTAGCTTCTTCACCCATGCCCTGATTTACTTCCCCTTTTTTCTTTATTCCACTCCGTTTCTTTAGGCACCCATTTCCTTGTAACTTGGTGTTAGCGGAGTTGATGGCTAACCGTGCTCCCTGCAGATCCATATGTGCGGCCGTACCCTCCCTCTTATGCGGGGCCAAATCCCGGCCCTCAAATCGAGGACGGAGCCGGACAGCAGCCACTGCCTGCCTGGCGTGCGTGGAGGACGCCCAACGTCGCTGCCGTGCCCCAAAGGTCGCCCACCAAGCCGCGCCCACTCCCGAGGGGGGTTGCCCCGCGGCCCCGCGGGCCGACGCGACCGAAGCGGCAATCGTATCCCCGGAGCCCGCCGTCCCCGTCTGAGTTTGGTGAGGGCCCGTACGCACGCACAGACACGGATTCGGGCTCGGAAGACGACGACGAAGAGAATGGCGAAGACGACGAAGACGAAGAGTATGACTTTGGCGAGGACGACTTGTTTGCCACACCGCACCACGAGCCCGACAGCAGCGACGACACTGACGACCCCCGCATACGCGCGGCAGCTCCGCCGAACAGTGATGCGCTACTGACGGCCAAGTCGCGCCGCCTGGTGCTACAGCATCAGGAGGACGAAATTCGTCGCCTCAATGCACAAGAGCGGCAGATCGAGGAGCAAACGCGCCGCAAAGAAGACGAAGTGCGCGCGAAGGAAGATGAAGTGCGAGCAAAGGAGGAGGAGGTTCGTCAGAAGGCAGAGTTGGCGCAGGCGAAGGCTAATGCAGCGCGCCTCAAGGAGGAGGAGGTGCGCCGTCGGGACGCGGAGGCGCGTTTGCGCTCGGAGGAGACCGCACGGCAGGCGGAGGAGCTTGAGCGGAAGGAAGCGGAGGCAGTGCGATTGGCGGAGGAGGCGCGTAAGATCGAGGAGGAGGCCCAGCGAAAGGCGGAGGAGGCCAGGAAGCGGGAGGAGGAGGCGAAACAGAAGGAAGCCGAGGCAAAGAAGAAAGAGCGCGAGGTCACCAAGCGCGAACTAGATGCAAAGAAGCGTGCCGCCGATGCGAAGAAACTTGAGGAGGAGGCGAAACGAAAGGAGACCGAGTTGAAGAAGAAAGAGGAGGCGACAAGAAAGCGCGAGGAGAAGCTCAGACAAGAATCCGAAAAAACAAAACAAATGCAGCAGGAAGCACAGAAAATCGCAGAGGAGGCTAAAGAAAAACAGGAGAAACTTACCCAACTCGAAGAAGAGACACGCAAACGCGAACGTGAAATCAGAGAACGGGAGGAAGCACTGCTTTTGCGTGAGTTGGAGGTCAGGCGCCGCGAGGAGGAGGCTCGTCGGAAGGAGGAGGACGCGAAGAGGCTAGAGGAGGAGCAGGAGAAGGAGGCCGAGGTGAAGCGTAAGGAGCTTGAGACACAGCGAAAGGCTGAGGAGGAACAACGCGAGGAAGAGCGTAGGGCGGAGGAAGCGCGGAAGCGCCAGCACGCCCAGAGGCTGGAGGATGCACGCAAACGCCAGGACGCCCTGAAACGAGAGGAGAACCGCAAGCGCGAGGAAGTACAGAAAGCGCAGGCAGACCGCGCTGCTCGCGAGGAGCAAGAACGCGCAGCGCTCTTCAGCTTGCCGACCGACGTCGATCCGTTGGATTTCCCATCTCTAAATCTTGATTCTCGTGTTCTCGAGGAGCAAAGGCAGCGGGATGTAAATCGTCAGGCTCGAGAGAAGCGCGAGCGCGAGCTTGAGGAAGCACGCAACGCGGAGGCCGCCCGTCGTCTACAGGACCACGATTATGAAGCGCATCTTCTAAGTGATGACTTGCTGACCGATCCGAAAGTGCTCGAAGAACAGGCGTATATCTGGCAGCAATTGCAGTACCAGCAACAAGCTGATACAATCCAGCGCAAACGGCAAGAACAACGCTCCCGCCACGATAGCACTGGCGATTCTTGGACATTTGCTCCGTCCTCTTCACCTGGAACTTCGTCCGGAATACCTAGGCCGCCTCCTCAGGCAACTCAGGCGCCGCCCTCATTCCCCGGTTCATCCTCAGACAGGAACAGTACCCCTCCGTCCTGGGGCCCTGCTGGCCCTAGCTGGTCTTCCTCCGCTAAACCCACCCCTGTTGCGTCAACGAACTCGTCAACTTCTCCTAGAACGCCTAATGGCACTCACCCTCCAAAGCCTCCAACATTCGTTCCCCCGCAAGGAAAGTCACGCTCCGGATCCTTCAATGCTGGTGCATTTCCTTCTGGCACCTCGCCTCATACTGTTCCTGGGTCTGAGGAATGGCAGCGTCGGCACAACGAATTCACGAACGACCAGCAGGAGCGCTTCCGTCGCGAGCAGGAGAAAATCGAGGCCGACCTCCAGATGCGATCCGCGGGCAGACCTCTCTCGCGCGACGACATGGTCAAAGTTCTCGAGAGGCACGAACGCCTCTGGTCGCAACTCTCCCAGAAATCCGATTTGACCTGGAGTGATTTCCCCTGGCCCATGGCAAAGCCTCCTGCCACTCCGGAGGATATTTCTTTGGCCATGATTAGCGCATATATGCACTCTCCGTTCTGGCCCGACAAGGAGAAATCGAAGACCTCCAAGGATCGCATCAAGGACCATATGAAGAAATGGCACCCCGATCGCTTTGAAACGAAACACTTGATCAAGGTTACGGAGGGCGAGAGGGAGAAGGTGAAGCAGGGTGCGGGGAACGTTGCGCGATATTTAAGCGATCTTTTGCGGAAAGAGAACGAGAACAGTAGTAGTAGTAACATATTTGGCACTGGTGATTGAAGATTCGACGCATATACTCACCTCATTTTCTTTTATGTAGCTTGTCATCATGTACGATACCCATCTAACCACAATGTATGAATACCTGACTCGTGGATTGTATACCATCCCTGTTCTAACGTCTTTAGCGGGTTTTGTGATTACATACATACACTCACCTCAAACCTCGAGGTTGCTTTCAAGCCCGCCTTCAATAAAGAACTCACTTCGACGGGCTAAATTGAATTAAACTCCGCGGCTCTGACACGACGCTGATCTGTCAGTGACGACGAAAGAACTCGCCGCTCGCGCATACCGTAGCGGAGTTAGTCCAGGTGGTAAGTGGACATGAAAGCGGCTGAGTACGCCTGACTCGCCCTCTATATAGCTTGTATAGCTCTGCAGAGCAACGGTCCGCAGTGGTGGGTTGGCCTTTCCCGCTGTTTTCCTGTTGACAAGGGCATTCTCAGTTGGGATACTTGTCGATCACGGCGGAATTGACAAGATCTGATAAGATGCGTGATGATAAGATACTTACTTGCGCCGAATCGCCATCTGAATAACAGCATTAGAGTAGCGAGCAATAGGTGAATTCGGAGAAACACATTCAGGGTAGACGGCGTCTATTGCGCTAAGGAGCATTTGAAGAGTAAAGCGTAGGAAATGATTCATGAGAGCAGCAATTATGCACGTCTAAAAATAGATACGGCTTGGACGGAACGCCCTACATTGGCAAGCCCATCCGAGGAGAAATCGGTGGCTATTTGGACAGTGCACTTCTGTCTATTTAGATGCGACGCGCCTCTGAGTGCATGATATTTAGTAGCGCCTGATTACGACGACTAACCGCAAAGCGACAGTTCTCGTTATGCTGACGGACACCCGCTTTCTTCCTTGAGAGTACCGCCACACTTGCAAGTCACCGGGCCTTTTCGTACAGATCGTTACAATATTCAAACGTAAAGAACCGTACTTGTAGCTTATGCAACCTCAGACTTGTATCACCATCGCGGATAGTACAGAATCAGTACTTCATTCTAAATACAGATATAGCTCGTCGGCGGGGTAATCTTCGGAGATAGTCAAACTAAGAGACGTACACGTTAGTAGAGTACATGTTGGTCAAACTAAATAGGCCGTGTCAACCCATGTGGTGTAGTCACTTCCAACAGCGCTTGCAATCGAGTAGGAAGCTGCTTGGGTGGCCGATAGCAATGTGGAGAAGTTTGCACGAGATACCCCGGTGACGCCGCTTCCTGTGGTGTTGAAGTCGGCAAGGAAGACTTCGTGGGTCCGTGGATCTCCAGTATTCCAGATTGACCACAGCGCCGTGTTGAGGGGAGTGGTCACGATGGTGTTTTTGAAGACCACCCTTTTGTACACATCCATGTGAGCAGAACATTACATATGCAATGAAGAGAAACACACTTAGCGAAATCTGGATACGGTAGTCAGTGTCCTATATTCTCAGTGAATTATGGGCCAACGTACCACCCCAAGGCCTTCCGAGAAAGACCTTACCTGAAGTGCTGCTAACACTCGACCCTGTAGCGAGAACGATGGTGTTCTGATTGAATACATCTAGCGACAATTTGAACAGGGCCAAAAGAAAATCAAAAATGTCTGCTCACAACTTCCTGTATCGTTTGCCTCACGTCCGCTGGCAGTTATACACCCTGGGGCCTTGACTGCAATTGTGTTGCCCCCAAAGTATGCTAAGCCAGTGCGGCCAAAAATAAAATCGACAGCCCCCTGGAAGAGTGAGAGTAAAATACCGGAATGAGTAGACTTCGCAATATAAGTAATAGTACCCCGTTCAAAGTAACGCACCTCAATATACCCCTTCAGATATACTTGGGCCCCTTTATTGGCATACAGCGTGTCCTGGTACCCGTAGAATCCACATGCATACAAGCCAACACGATTTCCGTACTGGCTGATCGCGATGGCTTGAGAGCCGATACCGAATGTGTTCTTGACATTCACATTGTACATGCTGAAGTTGTCCGTGTGGATGCGGAGTGTCCCACTGGCGTCGTCGGACCCCGCTGTACTAGCTGGTACTCCCGCCTGTAACGTAGCCTGGTTGCCCCCGTATGAGCTGGTGTCATTTGTATAGCCGTAAATCTGCCAATACGATGTCAAACCGATCGGTTGCGTCGCGAAGATAGTGTATTTACCGTGAGGGGTCCAGTGCGTGTGATATCGACCTGCTCGGTGTAAGTCCCAGGAAAGATGAAAATGGACTGGGATGTTTTGTCGTTTGGCAATGAGCTTACGGCGGCTGAGATGGTCGCAAACTCGCCTGCCGCAGTTGTTCCAGAGCGAACAACTACCGCGCCAGCAGGGGGAGAAGTGCGGGAGGCAGCAAGTGAAAACCTGAAAAGCCCGCCAAAGAGTAGAACGAAATTCACTGGATGGACCATGCTGGGTTTTCGGGCGAAAAAGCACGGCGCGTTGAATATTTATATCCATCATGTTGTGCGGCTGCAGTTCTGCAACTTCTGCACCTGGAATTCCATATGCTACCGCCTCGAGTGCCCGAGTATTGCATACGATCGGAAGAAGACCGCTGAGAAATAATGGTGGTGTCAGATCGGCAATGAAGCAAAGACTTGCTGGTAGATGAATCGATGACGGGTGCGAGATAGATACTTATTAAGGATGCGCTGCATGCAGCGTGTAGCTCGCTGCGCCATCCTAGTTTGTAAGCGCAATTTATCATCAGTAAATATCTAGAATGAAAAATACAATAAATTTATGATCCAAATATTGGGGACAACCCGTCCACTTCGTGGACGGGGGGTTGTAGAAGAGTTGAAAAGAATTATATCCAAATCATATCATTCAAGCGACATTTTGAGGCCATTGCTCTTGCCCGTTGTTGAGCATCTGCTTGGCATCTGCTTCGTCGCGATTTGCACCACATAGGCGGCACATACGAAGGCCTGTATTCCAACGAGGCCGTTTGAGAGGGACTACAGAAACACTGCCAAATGCGGTGCAGACGCGTACGCGCGTCGCGCCAACGTCGCGCCGTCTGGCTAAGCTTGACTCAATATGGAAAAACTGGACCAAATTTCACAAATATTTCATGAAAATGTACAAGTAACGACATAGTAGGTACAACCTGAGCAACTTCCGAGAGAAGAAACCGCATAATCGCCGAAAAATTAGCCCTCGAAGCCAGGTCGTCGATTTGCGAAAAGTAGAATTTGGTCTTGTTTGGACGCGCGGGGCAGCCCTAAGAGAATGATTGCTCGCTTCGCTCGCAACAATACCGTTTACTTCAGTTCGGAATTCAACGTTCAACTTCGGCGGGCCGGAGTAGGAGATGTGGAACCACGTGGTGAAAGCGCAAGCAAAGGGCCCGGGTGCGTTCTTGGTGTTTATTCTGTCAAAGCCGTAGAATTTTCCGAGGTAATAAATAAATGTCTCCGTTCGAGTGCTGAACATTTTCCTGAAAAGATTTATGGTTCAAGCAAGTCGTGACGGAATCCAAGACCGAGCCACACAAGAGCCACAGGCGCAATGTGCAGGCCTTCTGAACGACACACTGCAACTTTTAATTATTTTTACGTTACTTGCAACTACACAACTTCCAATCATAGGCCGCAACGGATGGAGAATATGTATACATTGTAGGACGACGAAGGTACAACTTTTGTACTGATTGATGAATTGTTTTCAGATTGCTTCAGTTCCGACACTGTGACTGATTCATAGAAAGATGAATGGTATCAACGCTCCTTCTTGATCTACGAGTTCCGCAGATGGAGGTACACTAACAATATCACATACGATAATACATCTCGCGAGGGGTACGTAGACTACAAAAATGACAAATGGCATAGAAATGTCTGCAAAATATGTATAAAAGTTGAAATCTGTAGGCTGATAAACGTCCGCTCAAATTGTTCGTGGACTATATATAATGTACTAGTGAACGCTGAACCTCTCTGATCATGAAAGAAAAATGCGCTTACTGTAGTGAAAGTAATTCCAGATGTCCAGAGTCCGTCGACATGATCGTGTTCGAGTGCAGCGTTGATATCCGTTCCGTCGCGGTCCACCCGTCGGTCTCCATCCAGCCCGTCGATGTGCCAATTTGCTGTGCTCTTCCAGCTCGGCGAAGTGAAAGTGTGAGCCTACTGATCATGATTGACGTCAAGCTGGAGGGGTGGCAGAACAACGTCGTCAGCCAGAGATACAGCAGAAGCGTTCAAAGCGCGCCGAGTTTAGATTACTCACATCGTGCTAGGTCTAATCGAGAATTGTCAAAGGACAATGCGTGGAAATAGAACGAACTCACTGTGCATTGATAAGCTTTATTCCCCTCTGAGAGAGTCAAATAAATGTCAGAAGGCATTCTACTACCGACAAAAAAAGAACTTGCTCGACCAGTAAGTGCGCAGACCATCCAAACTACATTCCCTGATAGAATGACAGCAAAGTACAGGACACCGTCGCGGATGATCGTACGCATAAGGCCTGTTTTGGGGAACAAATTGCCTTGGAAGGATAAGGTCCGTAAAATGGTAGTGCAGAACACAATGAAATCGAAAAGAATTGAGACGCCAAGGTACGCGGTATCCCTGTTTGAGCGTATCAGTGAGATCACTGGGAGCGGAAATAGAATGCGTGGAGCTCTTACATCTTTGGATCCGAGAAGAGGATACAAACTTTGTTGGTACTCAGTACCGGCCATTTGCTGTTACATTCCGAGACGCTTACCGTGATACGGGTCACCCAACGTCGAAGGTGTTTGAAGTGCTGAGTGTCGAACAACATTGAAACTTGAATAATTGATATTATTCCAAAAAAACGCACCTTGGTTCTTTCCCGGCCGCGACATGGCATAGATTACTACGCAGCACTGTACAATCATGATACTGACTAAAAGCGTAGTAATCACTTTATTGTACCCAGTGATCGCAAAAGTTCTGTCAACGTTGGTCAAGTTACAGGTTAAGCGAGTGAACGATATTATGATATGTACCTGACAAGCAGGACGCTTTCCGCAGGGATGACAATGAGAAGGGTCTCGAGCCATTTCACGATAGCGAACCGATCGCAACTATGTGCACGTCACAATTCAGATCAAGGTCAATGGCTTGGTGCGATTTCCTACACCTAGGGAGATGGGTTAAACGTAAGGTGATGTACCAGATATTCCGTAAAACCATTCGTACTGCAGATGTCCACAAAGGAGAAAAGTATGCTGCAAATAAGTCGTCTAAGTCCCAGTCTATAGATAGCTATAGGACGGCTCGAAAGGATAGTTCATACCCGAAAGTGTGATCATAGAGAAGAGCATGGGTAAGTACCGGTTCTAGCATACCATAACGGTGAACTCAGAAATTGACGCATCAGATAGAACAACGCACCACGAGATACAGATAGAACACTTGTCAAGTCGAAGTCAGTGTGAGAGCGCGGTTTGGACGGAACACGCAGATACGCACTCAACGAACGCTTCCCCGTCCAGATGTACTTGACCTCCCGCTCGAGCGTGAGGAGGTAGTCGTACGCCATCAACGAGGCAATCCCCACGTAATACCGCTGCGCGATGAAAAGTCAGTTGCTACCAGGGGATAAAAAAAGGGATATCTGAACTTTAAACGCAAGGCTGGAGAGGCGCTAATCTTAGCCTGGCGAAGGGACCGTCGACGGGTTGGAGACTCACAGATCATACCCCAACGTTATTATGTCTGGTGTTATTACATCACTCTCCATAGAAGAACAGGGGGTCGTTGGTTTGGGAGGAGAAGATAAGGAAAGGCGACGGGCGGCTCAGTCCTAGCCAGATGAACATGGGGGTTGATATATGGTGTATAATCGGAGCTGACAGAGGCCCGAAAAACGCACTAAGTCAGACCTTCTGGAAGAACGCCTTGCTATATTTACTGCTCGCCGCGTGTCCGTTACGCCCCGACCTATCGGGCAGTCGAGGACGTTTGGCGTGGGTCAAGCTAGAGGCAGAGCTCGGGAGGAATAGCAGTGAAAGGGCGTCCCGGGCGCGTAAATTTCCATTAATTACGGGGGTGGAGGAAGAGTAGATAAGTTTCGGGGTAGCGAACATAGCCAAAAGGAGGATGCCAGGAATAGAGATCCGCGAATAGCGCAGTGGAGAACAAGCCACAAGCCTCCAAGGGTATGAACATCAGGGCTGCGTCGATATAGATTGAGCTGACAAGAGTCACGAGAAATTAATACACCTTCATGGTTCGCCTTGATACATCTTGATGATTATACAAAGACTCATGCGGGTGCGCTGGTGCCGGAGTGATGCCCCACCGTTGAATCACTTTTTGAAGATATTCAACAGTCGGTGACGCATGCAAACGTCTTGGAAGAGCGAATAGGCGCCGCGCGCTGTATAGATACGGTGGCAGAACTTGATCTAATTGTTGAACAGCCAGCCCAAGATGGCGGTGTTGCGGACGTTTAGATTCAAAGGTATAAGTTGCCAACAGTCACCTTTAGGAAGGCCTTCCATAGAGCCTGAAACAAAATCTCCACCCTGAGTGCCCCCCTATATTCCTTCAGTTCACACAGATTATGTATACCATCGAGTAGCGCCAGTAAGCAATGCGTTTTTGCCGGGCTTTCGGTTCTACTAGTACCTTGCCTGGACCTGCCATTCAGAACGATACTAGGGTTTTAGACGCCAGGATGAAGCGGTGTTGGGAGTGAATTGAAAGCGAGGATGTGGTTAACCGGAAAATGTCGGAATGTCAGAGGAAGATGGTTGGAGGATGGTTTGACAAGTCAAGGCGTCTAAAATCTGAAGCAAGGCTGGAAATAGCCCCATCAAGGTGTACACGTCACGTGCGGGTGTTGTCGCTGTTGCCCGCGACAACGAGCGAAATAACTTTTGGATCTCTCCCACCACAATGTCTTCGCCAGTCACCACCCCGGACGACTACCCGTCGCTGCTATGGACAGTGTGAGTCCCCAAGCTACCCATCTGCATCCGCTCGCCAAGACCGTCCCGCAGAATCCCGCCCGTGTTCCTCGTCTCGGCGTACTACGTGCGCAAGTGGTATCTCGCACGGCGGCTCCGCCTGTACGGGATAGGCAAGGGCGGTGCGTGTCCCCAGACCTCAGCGGTTATGCATATTCTCATGTCCGGCCTCACTTCTCACTTGCAGCTGCCGGCTTCCAGACGAACGTCAAGCGCGTGCGCGTGACGCCTGAAATCGCCGCGCGCATCCGCCGCGGGGAGGACGTGAGTCCCGCCGAGATCGAGGCAGCGTCGCGCGCGGCGGACGCGCGCGAAGCCGCAGAGGCTAAGGCGAGCTCCAAAGGGGGTGTGCCTGCCACCGGGCAGCCGTTCGCGGGGAGCTTGCCGCGCGGGATGATCGAGGAGCGGGATGATCGCCACCTGATTGAGAAGGACGACACTGACGATGCGGCGAGCTCGTCGAATGAGTGGCTCCCCGAGTCGATCACGAAACCGGGCAAGCGGAGAAAGGGGCGGAAATGAGTGGTGCTTGAGGCCTAGCATATGTATAGGGACTAGGTAAATCCACTATATTTACAACACAGAACGTAGCTGATACATCCTCAAAGATTTACTATAATATATCATGAGCCAAAATACCTTCAGCGTATGTGATCTACGCGAACCGCTAAACGGGGACTGACCTGACCTGGGTCTGCAAGGAGGTGCGCAAATATACCACGCTGGCATTCGTGGAATGTCATAGACTATCATGTCTTCTCATGAAGCCTTCTTACGCTGCGTTTGTGAATGACATTCTACATTCATGATGAAATATATTTCCTCTGTCTCGTTCACGGTCATTCAATTGCTCATTCAGATATTTATTATAACCGATAACAAAATTGCCAGCTAGGTATACATTAGTGATCGGGTTGGGCTGGATTTCCAGCAAGAAAGCGCATCTGGGGCTCGTACAAAGCACCAAATTCTAAGGATAATGCAGGACGGCGGGGGTGATGGACAAGAGGTGATGAAACAGGAAGGGGTGGTAGCAACGTGACGACGAGACCGAAAAATTGACGATAGCACAGCGAACATAACAAAAACAAACGATGAGGTACTTCAAATACAGGATATACCACATATGGCGGGGGGTGTTGTAGTTGGCGCGTGTCTGCAGCTTACAGCGGTTATCGGGGAGGCTGGGGCCGGGGTATGCATAGTCCAAGATACGGGGATATATAGCAGCGATTGGGGACCCGTGTGCATTACGCGCGCGCAGGGGCCAACTTGCTGGGCACAAAGATCCATGAAAGCGTGATGAGCACCCTGAATCCGACGGCGACACCCATGGTGCCTCCGGTGCCGATTTGTCCCAGGATGGCGCGACCGGTGAAGGCGCCGAGGAAAAGTGACCCGGCGGCGATGAGACGGTGGTCGCGCGTCATGACGCGCTGGCGCAGGCGGAATAGGCTGGGGTCCGACATGAGCTCGACCCAGACGGTGGTAAGTACGACTGTGGCACGGCGTCGTCATCAGCTTGTTCGTAGAAAAATAATGGGTGGCACGCACTGGTTGTCCCGAATTGGGTGTTGAGACGCTTGCCGAGGATTCCTTGCACACCGAGGGCCGCGCTCATGAACGCGAGACCGACAAAGGTTCGGAGATTGGTCCAGGCGGGGTCGTCGCGCTCGTCAGCGATGCTGCCTTGGCCCGATTTCCAGAAGGAGATGGCCGCCGCCATGGTGAAGAGCGCCTGGATGAACGTGCCTGCGATAAGCCATATCCTCTTGTGCGCGCCGACCTTGTCACCAATGCGGCCGATGAAGGCACCGAGGTTGAACGAGATGAGCGAGCACAGTGCCTGCTGATCTGCTTTGTGGAATGTCTGATCACGGTGTCCCGGTGCGCCTTCAAACAGGCGGCACAAGGCGATGGCCAACTACTAATGGTCAGTCTCCGGAAAAAACAAATGATGCAACCTGCGTACCTGAGCAAAATTTCCAGTTTGGAACCCACACCAGACGAAGATGGCTGAGAAGGATACAACATCACTAGAATACAGTGAGTATATGCGCATATATTTTATGCGGTGACGTACGTATAGCCGGTCATAAAACAGTACATAGCCAAAGGGAATGTCGTCTCCTTCGAATTGACGTCGGCGTTGAGGTGCTGCCATAACGAAACCGTATTCCGCTGGCCGCTGTGTTCTACGTCTCCCGTCGTCGACATTGTTTCGGGTGTCGCTGCAACTTGTGACTGCACGTGGACGGGGCTCTTCTCGCCTTTATTTGACATGAGGTGGAGGGCTGGGGGCGCAGGATGCAGGGCTCTGGGACGCCTGGAGGCCTGAGGGTGGAGATGGAAAGCAGGTCGGAAAAAAGTCAGAGTGTCGGGCCATGACGCCTTTTGTGTGAAGTTGACCCAATCAGGTGTATCTTGGCAACTTTCGGACATCCGCTCGGTGCCCGGGTCAACCGGGGCTTGTCTCTCTCTTCCCCTCTCTAACACCGTCTTCATAGCCGCTGGCGCTTCCTTTCCTCGCTAAACCAGGTTAATCCTCTCGTTAATCTGACGCAGCCACGGACCTTTGGCATTCTTACACCTCGCCCAGCATTTTTGGAAGCCAATGGGCGCGAAAATTGCATCATCCCAGCCAAGCTAAATATATAAAGACCCCGCACAGCAGGACCGGGGCTCTCTCGTCGTCGGTGGCCCCGATTCACGCACCTCAAGCTCTAGGACAGCTGGGGACCCGCTCAAACGACGCATAGATAAGCCGTCATCTCCTTGCTGCTCGCTGTACACCTTACGACGCGTCGATTTGGGAACCGTTTTGCCGGTCATCGACTGCTCAAATGCTTGGGTTGGCTTGTCTTACGTTCGATGCCCCCTTCCGGTGCGCTAGGCACTCTTAAATGACGCCCTCGGACCTCAAGGACCGCATATATGCGCGTTTTCTGCTCTGGAGTTCCAACAACGAGCTCCGGTTCAATGGACTCTTCCTTGGCAGTGTCCCACTTTCATCTGTGGGGTTAGAACTCTTCCTCTCTCCTCGGACTTTTGCACCGCCGTGTTCATGGCTTCTTCCATTCAGGCGTATTCAATAGGTATGGCCATCCCGCAATTGGCCGATGCATATATTGACGAACTGCGGCTGCCACTCCAAGGGAGGCCGACGGTCCATCGGAAGACGACAAAAATATCTTAGACGTGACACATTGAACAACCGGATTGCTTCTTTCGCGCACCGGCTAAGGTCAAACCGCGCAGGTATTCTCGCGCACCCCCAAGAATACGCTGCAGATCCTCAGGCTCGACCGACGGCGCTCCCTTCATCGATCTTTTTTCGTTGCGGAGCCCCTCGGGCACTCAGAAAAGCTAGACACGGATGAATTATCACCCTACATTGCTCCAGTTGCAGCCCGCTTTTACAATTCGGCTGCTGCATTTCGGCAGAATATCAGCAAGGGAAGTACACTTTTCGTCGGCACCCACGCTATCGTTTAGCCCTGCCGTCTATGGCTAACGCTATCGCGCATACATCCATTGCAAAAGCCGCCACTCATCTTTGTCTGGCCCCATTATGGTAGCCTCTCCAGCCTGCTCTTATATCTATCTCCTCAAGGCACCCTTGCCTTCACCACTCTGGGTGTACCACAAGGCCAACTTGGACCCGGTTCGTTCCGATATAAAGGTCTCGACCACGCGCCATTTTTGCGCATCGAATCTCTGCCGGTGATGTAGCCATACACAAGTCTCTTCTACGTCTCTCCGAGCCGTCGCCTCGACACGTATACATCCAGCCTCGAAGCTTCGCGGTCAACTTGGGCTCTCTCCCGAACTCGTGCCGTTCATGCTACCTTCGCTCCGGCTTGGCTACGCTGTTTTCGATGCACGGCGACAGGTTTGCAGCATGTACTTTCGTGCTGGAGGTGATTAGCACACTGATCGGCTGCAGCTTAACGAGGCCTAGTTGTTCGACGTCGACAGAGACTTCTTCTCGTGCAAGCGAAACATTTGACTGCTGTCATCATTGTCAAACCCTCACAGACGACTATAGACCAAAGCAGAATACCAATGGGTGAGGTGCCCAAAGAGGATTATGGTTTGCTGAGGAAGCTTTCAATTTTCAACTTTCAAGTGGTTTGTTTGACTCTATTCCTAGACAAGGGCACCTCACTGAAAGAAATCATCCGTCAACTATAACGCAGATTTGGGTCGAACACAACATAATTCCAATAAATAGGTTCTATTTATTGGAATTCTTCAGTGCCGACTCAACTGTTTTGTGCATAGCTTCGAGCGATGTCCATTTTCCTGTGTAACCCAGTCCACCTTTCTCCGGTGCCAAGCGAGCGCGCGAATCGTCGTAAATGACATGTATGGCGAGCAAGTGCCAGAAAGCGGGTTGAAGCTTCACAACGTCGCCCTTTAATGCAGGAATAAAGCGTGCCAAGTTCCATCCACCGTCAACTAGCCGGTGGTAGAAGGAATAATATATCTCGAGACCATGGCCGAATAGGAGCATAGCAGTCGAGGAGAGCGAGAAAAAGTTGACTCTCCCGTTTGTCATTGTCTTGAGGAGGGTGAACATATCTCCATAGGTCGGGGCTGGTCCGGGATCAGTGACAAGGAATGCCTGCCCACCAATGTCTGGGTTGGTGCCGCCGTTCAGAAGCTCGACGAGCCGGGCCTCGTAGCAGAGGTGCGCAGCGACGCAGTTCTCAACGTAGAGGAAACTTTGGGCGCTATTCCGCCACCAGGTGGGCTGGCTGCCGCGGGACAGATAAACGCAGACGACCTCGTCGTTGGGCCCAAAGATGCCTTGCCCAGGACGAACGACGCCCGTTCGCATGACCTTCTTGGCCCCCGTTGTCGTGAAGTTGTTCAGCAGTGTCTTGTCTGCGGCGCGCACAAGGCGGTCCCCGTGCGCCTTGACGACGCCGTAGTTGGAGAAAAACTCGTCGTCGCGCGTAGGTAGGCGGCTCTCGTCGTCATTGATGATTTGGACAAATTTCTGTGGCTCCGACTGCCAGGGCCACAGGAAGCTGGCCGTGCGGTGGATTCCGATTGACCCGGAGGAGGTGTAGATGAGTACGGTAGCGCCAGCGGCGCGCGACGCCGCGATGACATTCTTCGTGCCCTGCACGTTTACGCGCTCAGATTTGGGCAAAAATTGCGCGAGCCGCTCGTAAAAGCGGATCTCGGCGACGTGGTGGAATACTGTGAGCTCCGGCGTAGCGGCCCCACTGGCGGATGGCCAGGGCGCAGTGAACGCGGCTTCCAGCGCGACTGCATCGGTAATGTCGACCGCGATGAACTGTACGCCGCCCGCGACTGCTGCGATCGCGCGAGGGTTGGTGGGCGGGCGCAGATCCAAAATACGAATGTTCGCGGGCGCCTCGCCACGTGCGACGAGCTTTGCGACATTCCAGCCCCCCACGAAGCCACCCTGTGATTGAAACATCGTTAACGCGCGTCCGGATCCGAGCTCGGTCAGTTAGCACGTACGCCGCCCACTACAATGTATCTGCGGCCTGTCTTGGGCGGTAAATCCTGCAAGTCGGTGTCGTCTGTGGCAGATATAGCAGCGCGTCTACGACCCAGCTCTTCAATGCTCTGAGGGGTTGCCCGCTCGCCGATGAGCTGCGTTACCCTTGGTGGAATGGTTTGTAAAGCTTGGTCATTCCGGTAGATATAAACTGCCAGGACAAGCAAGGGAGTCAAAACAAGGCCGATTCCGCTGATGAGTGAGCTCATATGTGGAGGAAAGAAATCGTCGCAATCTGCGCCATGACTAGTCGTTATATAGGCCGCGCCGGCCATCTTGGCAACCCTTCAAGTTATTCCATCAGCCCTGGCGAATAAGTATGGTAAGTGAAACAAGAGTTGTGATACTCCTGGTACAGCCGAGGATATCAGTCGGCCAACGGTCGGCTTGATTCTAAAACGGCGCGACCTTCATCTCCTGCATTTACATATTCTACGGAAGAGTCAAGACCATGCTCTCCTCTCCCTATTCCTTTCCGAGCCTTCCGGAGCCGACCTACCGCAGCATCTATTTATAACTCACGATCAATTCGATGCCCTTCCTCCTCCTGCCCCGCTTCTGTTCTGTTTTCTCTACTTCCCCTTATAATTTTATTAAGCCTCCACTATAATATCCCTTCGATAGCTCAGTTGGAAGAGCGTGGGACTGTAATGCGGCGAGAATTATGTAATCAATAGATTACGAGGCATCCCGAGGTCACTGGTTCGATCCCGGTTCGAAGGACTATTTTTTTCTCAGTCAGTAAGACTCCAACCATTATTTGATAGACGGTACACACCTGTCACCTACGTAAAAGTCAATACCACGCACAGAAACACTCACCATCCCTCAAGACCAAATACTTA
Organism: Hypholoma sublateritium FD-334 SS-4; assembly: GCA_000827495.1. Classification (NCBI taxonomy): domain Eukaryota; kingdom Fungi; phylum Basidiomycota; class Agaricomycetes; order Agaricales; family Strophariaceae; genus Hypholoma; species Hypholoma sublateritium. The sequence continues at coordinate 593,913 of KN817526.1, read as the reverse complement.
TATGCCCCGACTTCAGGCACTGGCTAACCCAGCCCGCAACTCTACATCCCTCCAACCCTTTGAATTGAAAGTCCTGTCCCATTACAAATAATTGATAAGAGAATGAATGCCCACCACATATCCAACAACCCTCTAATGTCAACCTGCCCTTCAAGAGAGAGTCTTCCAGAAAACCGCATTTCTGTGCAGGGCCGTCGGGTTGCTGGGAGCGCGTCGACAGTGCAGAAGGGGATCTCGGGAGATGGAAGAGGGCAGTGCCCTGGACCTCTTAGTAAAATACTCATGTAATGTCTACATAGACACGTAGCATCTCCAGACCTAAATTGACATCATAAAAAAAACAAAACAAAAAAAGGGCTCCAACCATATTATACGTATACTGTATATATCTGGGTTTTTTTTAAAAAAAAGTGTATATGCAGCAGTGCTCAGTCGCGCGCCCCGCCCAAGCCTCTCTTCTATGTGCCAGCACTCTCACCCTTCTTCCAGACGAGCTGCGAGTGGCATGCCCTTCCATACGTATTTCGGGAGGGCTAGCAAATAGATGCAAGCTAAGTTATTCTAGCGCATTGTATACTCATACTTGCATAGCTGGTGACAGCGTCGCAGTGCATACTGCAGGTCATGATGCGCTGGTAAAACTTATCGGAAGAAGCAAAATTACCTTGTGTTCGTCAATGTAAGTATGTCATATCAGGTTGCGGTGTAAAGTTACCATCATACATGCGATGTGCCCTGCAATAAAAGTGAGTATACGTGCAGCGTTGAACGTGTCTTGTGTGAGACAGAACGGCCGGAGGTATTGTACTGCGAGGGTAGATTTGAGAGGGGTGAGTATCAATACAGTAATAGCTCGTAGCCTGACTCACCTATGCCCACTTGAACGGAGTGATTACTGAGGAAACAAAGTGTATACAGTATGTACGCACTTTTTGAGATACACAGTCGACAACCCTATGTAATTGGATGGATTTTCTTTGTCAGAGAAAGCTGGGACGTGACAGCGAGTATACCACACCTATCATTCCACATGTACTCACTTTCACGAGAATGTAAAGGGCCAACTGAAAAATCAAGGTTTGGATCAACAGAGCGATTATATGCGTATTTGTATGCTCACTGTTCATGAATGTGTTGCATGTATACATCGCGCTAAGCCTGAGGGTGTCTCGTTAAGATACGATGCCATAAGCTATAGTTCACTACGTACCATCGAATATTAGAGGCTCTCCGTCTCATATCGTTGACTGGGTATTGCTCTGAAGCCACGGGCTAGGAGTGGCATTCCCCCGACTGGACGCGTACCATGAGAGCGTTATCAACCGAGTGAATATATGCGCATCGTTAACCGGGTGAACACAAGTCTGCAGAATATGTGCGCACCTTTATAGTAAAACGTAACTAAAGCATAGCGTATTTATCGTTCAGTATGTGCTCACTTTCATAGGAGTATAAAGGTCCGCAGTGGCAGGTACCAAATGCACACACTTTCACGAGTGTGTAAAGAGCCAATTGGAAAGATGAGGTTCAGATCAACACAGCGAATATATGCATGGTTTGTATGCTCACCGTTCATGAATGCATTGGGTGCATAGATCGCAGCGAGCCTGAGGGTGTCTCGTGCAAATACGAGGGCGTAAAGTAGTTCATTTCGTGTCATAGAGAACTTGAGGCTCTTCGACTCATACCGTTGACTGAGTGCCGCTCGAAAACCACGGGCTGCAAGTGGTTGTGTCTCGACTGGAGGCATACCCTGAGAGAGAGTTACCAACTGAGTGGTTATATGCACATCTTCAACCGAGTGAACACAAGTATGTAGAATATATGCGCACCTTTGGAGCAAAACATAGCACATTTATCGTACAGTACTTACCAACTTTCATAGGAACGTCAAGGACCACGCTGATATTTAAAGAGATACGCTGTGGATGAACAGAGTGAATATATGCGCAGCTTATACGCTCACCATGGTTGGATTAGATGAGTACATCCGATGACTGTAGTTGGACAGTCCGGTCAGACTATGAAGGCAGTTAGGGTTATAACTCACTACTTGTCAACGAGAACTATATGCTGCCGGACTCGTGCTTGGGACTGAGAGCACCGGAATCATGGAACAATTTAGTCAAGGAGCAGTTACTGCAGGAACGGTGACGCATATCTCACTATGTCGTATTGGCCACCCGCGATAAGGTCCAAGAACGAATGCCCAGAGCCAGATGATGAGAGAAGGTGCTACAGGGGGTGAGACCAGAACGGTAGTCAAGCGACATGGTGTCCGAGGGAGAAATGAAGCTGATGGTGGGGGTAAGGAAGAAAGAGGGAAAGGCAGGAAGAGGTGCATCATATACGTTTAGCAATGATTGGCGATGTTTGTCCTATCTGTCGTCGACGTCATCCTGGTACGTAGTCCTGCTAATGTAGGCGCTACGTATCACGGCCGGAGACTGGGCTCCCCTGCGATCCCCCTACTTCTCGCAGCGCCACCGGACAGCAGGCATTCGTTGGAGCGATCCCGAGAGAAGGTAGCCCTTTCTGTGCAAGATAGATTTCGGAGCAAGTTACAACAAGAAACATCGACGCAGTGGACTAGGTAACAAGTTCCCCCCGTCTCCCCCCTGAGGATAAATCCCTTCAGCAGATATCGCCAGACCCGTCGTGCAAAGCTAGTCGATAATTTATCGTTGAACAGGGCCCTGTTCCGGAATAGTATTGTTAGAAGAGCGCAGACTAAACAAGGATGTGCTGAGGGGGACTTCAAGAAGCCAAAACAACATCGAATAGCTTGTTGTCACTTGCAAAGTTGTACAGATTGAGAGTTCCGGGCCAAAAGGAGTATTTTCGCGTTTACACGACGCCGAAGAAGGGGAACGCGTTCAATGTGGCCCAGACAGGTCGATGTTCAAGTCAAGGTGATACAAATTCGGAAAGGCATAAAGTAGTCGGGTTATTTACAGAATTCGAGGGTATTTTGTCGCCTGCTCTCGATCTATCGACAGCTCCTGTATAAGACTAACCCCCAGAACACGACGGCGTGTGGGGAATACGGAACTGGGGAACGATGGAGACACCAGTGGCCAACGTGTCAAGGTTCACAACGTCATGCAGCATGATAGCGTTGATTAAAGTTTGGCAGCCAGCTGCAGTCTAAAGCGCAGAGCCACACCGTGAGCATAACGATGAACAGAGGATCTGACTGACCTCGAACGCAATATACATTTCTATGTATCCAATCTGTTTCGTTGTTTCGTCGAGCGACAACGCATTTGGCGCTGTCTTGTCGCCGAGGTGCTGAACTTGACTCCTCCCATCACTAACTTTGATATTTGCTCGAGTGAGAGTTAACACAGCGACAAGATCGGAGAAGGGATCATGCAATGCTTCAAGTACCCGTTTAGTAGCCAATATAGCATGTTGTAGGGTATGAAACTCACTTTGAACGAGCCAGACCTCCTCACCACTGTCTGTAAGGCATGGACAACCTCCTGGCCATCCTCATCGTCCTCATCGAGCTGAAGATGGAGCCTCTTCAGAAGGTTCACCACAGCTGCGGTATCCTGATCAGTAAGGCCGAGAGGTCTGCGCCGCTTCGTCATGTTGAATATTTGGGTATTCCATCCCGATGAGAATTGCTGGTCTGTTGTCGCCAGCGAAGTTGTCATGCAGACAGAGCGAATGAGGGCTCCAGGCCAATAAGACGAGTTTATGCACTTTAGACGACGCTGAAGAAAAGGAATGTGTTATATGAGGCCCGCACAGGTTGACGTTCAAGTCAAGGTGACACATTGATTCAGCCAAGCCTGAAAAGGCAATTTTCGCCTAAACAAACCCCTATCTCTCCGAAGCATACACTCGTCAGTACATCATAAATAATACAACACTACTAGAAATATAACGAATAATCCGCTATATCAATGGTACAAGTACACGATAGAGGAAAAAAATTCAGCATCTCGCTACAGAAGAGAAAAGCGAACGGTGAACGTGCCCGCCGTCGGTCTAAATGTCACTTCAATCAGATAACTCGTACAATGCGCACTTGACTGAACACGCTCAGGCCCGTGCCCAGATGCCAGCACCAACTCCAACACAGAATCCACCAAAGAGTGCAACCTGCACCTTTGTCTCGTTCAAGCTTTCTACCGCGCTCTGTAGCGACGCCCAAACGCGGACGCGCAGCGGTCCGATGAGCGAGACCGAAAATACAATCAGCGACGGCAGATGGAGCGGGTCGAACGACGGGTGCAGTCCGTGTGCATGAGGACCGTCCATGCAGTGCGCGGGCCCACTGTCCACAGATCCCCCAGAGGAATCCACGGCCGTGGTGGAGGGTACGCCGGTATCGGTGTTCTTCTGCAGCAGAGTCCCCGTGCGCGAGCGCCCTACGACATACTTCCTAGTCGCGTCCTCTCGCACACGCCTGGCGACCTCCTGCGCATGGTCCTCCATCCACTCAGCTTCCCACCTCGCCTTGCTCCAGCCTTCGCCTTTCTCAGAGGTCGCCTGTTGACTACGATGCGCGTCCTCCGCATTTCCACTAGAATTCCCCCGCCCCCAGTCCCTCTCGCTCAACCTATGTGGCATTCTCCGAGAGCCAGCAACGCGTCTCCCGCTACCTGTTTTCAGTGTCCCCCTCCCACTCCCGACATTGGTATTCAGACTGCTTTCCCATATTCCTTCGACTGCCTTCTCCACCTCACGCCACCGCAGAAAGCGGTCGACCGCCTCGGCGCGTAGGAGTGCTGCGGTCTCCGGTGAGCGAAAGAGGCCGTTACGGAGTGCAACTGGAGATGCTGGGCGGAAGGCCGAGAGCTTCGCGGAAGGGATGTGGGGGGTACGAGCGCTGGACTCCGCGATGCGATGCGAACCACTCAGTCGTGGAAGGACAATTAGTGGAATGTGTGCGGAGAGGGAACGAATGAATTCTGAATCGAGAGGTGTGGGCGCTAGTAGCATTTGTCAGATACGTCGCGATCTATTCTGGGCCGTGCTTACAAGATGGGAGAAGAAATAAAAGGGCAGTGTAGAGAGGTGAGGTGGGAGCGGCTAGAAGGCCAGCCACGACGCCTGATGGGTCGATTTCGGGGTGTAGAACATCGTGTAGGGAGCGAAATGGGGCCTCGATGATCGATTTTAGCCGCGATATTAGTTCCGTGCTCTGAGATACAGAACAACATTAATCCATGAGGCTCGCCAGAAAGAAGCTGACTTACATCGGTATCGTGCGAGTAACCGGGAAGCTCAATGATCTCGACGTTCTTGGTGGGCTCGAAACGTTCCAGGCCGAACACGTTGTGCTGTTCTAGCCAATCTGTGGAAGCTCTGAGCACCTTCCCATACACGTCGATCCCAGCTTCTGCCCCGTTCCAATCTTCCCATGTACCTACATCCACTACATCTTCGTTGTCCTCCAAAAGCAATCCTGTGAGGAAGCTCTTGCCAGCGCCTTGAGCGCCCAGTACCAGAATTCGGATATCCCCGAGAGTCTGTCCAAACGGTGTCGGCCGCCTCAGAGCATCAGGCAGAGATAATGACGGAATAATGAGCCCTTGTTCGTGCACTCTTCGATGGTGCCGACTCTGGTGGTCATGATCGTGGTCATGATCATGTTCGTGTTCATGATCGGATTGGGGGTGAGAAGAAGGGTACGAACTAGGATGAGAGCGCCCCGGGCTCCCTGCCGCCGATGACGAGAAGAAGAAAGACGAAGAGACAGACGGAAGAGATGATTCGGATGCACTGTCCATCGACGGACTCGGGCTTCCCCCAGGGCTGTCGGGCGGCGATGGCAGCACCAGTGCGTGCATCCGTGGACTGGAGGGCGTCGAAACCATAACGCCGCTATAGTGACTGCTCATCGTTGAATACTCCGCATAGTCGGTGTCTCCGTGCGAGTTGCTACTACCCTCCCCAGTGGGATGCGCAGTGGCCCCTGGAACAATATCCCGCGAGTCCCTGCGGCTCTGAGACCCCTCCGCAGGTTCGGCAAGAAGTTGATTGTGGCTCTGGTACACAGTGCGCACACTGGAGACACTTGTGCTGACACTGCCGTCCATAGAGTTCGCGATGAAGGTAGTAAGGAAGAAGCACTTGCTTGATGTATTAATCTGTGCTTATTGCGCCATGCGCTCATGGTATAGACACGTGATGCAATTAGGGGCTCTCGGGCCTCTCCACCACCCTTTGCTGTGGTTTGCCGTGCTCGTACTGCTAACACCACAAGATGTTCGATACATCAAAGACGACAAGTAAAAGCTGAGCCTGCTCATGAAATAATTATCAATTCTCCATCGATCAACTGAGAGTCCGAATCCTGCAACGATCTCCCTACTTCAGATCATACGTCCATCTTGATTCTTGAATGAATCTTTACACAAGTTCAGGTGCCAGTACAGTGGTTTAAGAGTGGTGTTTGTAAGTAGTTGGGTAGTAGTACAGATTAGAAATGAGATTCTACAAAAATAGCTGCGAATAAGAAGATGATTTGTCCAAAGCAACCTGTCCATGTCGACGCCGACGGAAAGTCTCTCTCCGACATTCCATTCTCAATCCATGTCAAACCCACCCGCCTGCATGCTACCCAGCAGGGATATCATCGCTGGGCGACCCAAGACGATAACAGTGCATGCAAATCCGGTGCAGAGTGCAACAATCAGCAAGAAATCTCGCGCTGAAAACATAATTAATTTTCTCTCTTTCTCTCTCCGAAGGAGAAAAACAAACTCACAGACACCCGACTCGTGATATTTATATACACTCCGCCTTCGACTAGCCGATCCGGAGCTCCTACGTCGATGATGCGTCCGCTCCCTCCGAGCGAGTGGAAGGGATGGCTCGAACAAAAGGGATTGCAGGGTGTCCTCCTCCGGCAACCGTATTCTTGGAAGCGTCGATATCACAGACGGCGACACCGCTGTCGACGCCGTCGACGGGCTTACCGCCGCGGTCTGCGTCTCGGCCACGGTTGCCCGGGTCCGCACCGTCGACGTCGACCCGTTCCTCTCACTTCCGCTCGATGAGGTCGACGAGGCGGACGATCTGCGCGCAGACGAGTACCCCGAAGATCCTGACGAGCTCGCATCCGACTCCATATTCACGGCCATGCCGGCCTCCGAAAGCGAAAACAAGTTCAGGCCGGGAGTAACGGTTGTGTAGACATCGGATTGCGCCTGCGAGAGGGGCGTGTAGTGGGTACTTCCCTCTGCTTCCTCATCGATGCTAGGCGAAGCTTCTGGAGCGCCGAATTCAGTCTGTTCATCGCCGGCGGTGCTCTTAGCAAGATCATGTGTTTGAATATCTTCAAGCGTTGTTAGACCGGTCTCGAGGTGAGGGGAGGCGGATGTGGAAGTGGAGACCGAGGAGGGACGAAAAAAAGACATTTCTGGATACTAGACACTGAAAAGTACACTGGCAGGATGGAAGTAAATAATGGCCGATCTACTAGTCCAAACTTCGTAACTAGTGCTGGTTTTCCTGGTCTGCGATGGAAAAGCGAAGCGAACTGGCTGAAGTGACCGAAAGGTAGGTGATTTTACACAAGGGACTTGTTTTTTGGGATCGTTTACAGTCTTGAAGGTCGTTAGGAGAGAAATCGAGCCGGGATCGTGTACAAGTGATGGTAGGGGGCAGGGTGAGGGTGCGGGTGGCGGTAAGGGGGATTCGGAAACGAGGACTGAGTGGGCCGACCGGCCCGAATCCTTCGGCATCATGCCCACGACGCGTCGCTGCCCCTTTTGAAGTGCTTTGGTCATAAAGTGATTTCATTTCTCGAGAACAAGATGTTCTCCAAATATTGTGGCGAGATAAAAAGGGGTTCGGTCCGGTTCGATGAAATATATACAGATACGCGTGAAACTACACTGGCCTAATATCAAGGCGACAAAGATGTTCGATTCCTAACACCTGGCAAAGTTGAGGATAATCCCCGTAGAACAACTAGACAATAAATAGATCCTTGAAAAATGATCGCCGCCCAATAGTACACTCAACCCAGATCTTCGGTCAAGTCGCACTGGGATCCAACTGAAAAAGGATGTTACATGCGGTTAAAGAAAGAGGAGATTTGGAGATCACCACCGACCATTAGCTTGAATGCTGCTCTAGCCTCCTTGAAAAATGTGTATATGTCCCGGCTCTCGTTAAGAGTATGAATAAGAATATGCATCGACGGTAGTTGTGGAGAGGATGTTATAACTAACAAACGGTAAGTCATAAGACGAATAGCAAATATAAAGGACGGTGATCAAACCTTTGTAAGCTTCCGTCGAAAGATCGAGCACAAATGAGGCCTCTCTCTCTGGGTCAGACGGATCCAGATGAGAGAAACGCGCGAGGAGTCTGTCTTTCTCGACTCCTTCTATCGTACAGGCAAGGAATTTCTCGCAGCTTTGTGATTGTGGTGCCACATGGGATGCAAATGAGCTAAGCGTAGACCTCTCCTTGTTCTTTTCTGTGTAGAAAGAGTGAAAATTCAGGCCCGAGTTGACGCAAGCAAGCATTCATACCTCGCCGTAGATTTTCAGTAAGCGCTCGGTAGTGTTGAATGTCCACGTCTAGCGTAGCGATCTTATCGCCTAGAGTCACTAATTGTCGTTTAAACGCCGCGACAGAGAGCTCTGCATCTTTTCGCTCCTCTTTCTCGCGTTCCAGCTCTAGGGGGGATGAGACGAACACGGTCAATATAACATAACCGAACTACGCACGAGCAACAAGATCAATCTCCTTCAATTTGCACTGGTTCGTCTCAGTCTCCATAGCGTGTGTCCTCTCCAGTATCTTCTTCTTTTCCGTAGCTTGCTTCTTCCGACGGTCCGAAATAGTTGTGATACCGCGGTTCTTGAAGTTCATCACTGCGCTGAGGAAATTGCGCGTCGAGGTTTCATAAGTGTGCACCCTAAGATCTATTGAGGGATGTTCCTGGGCGAGGACAGCGGAAAGGTCAATCTGAGGAAGCCGTAGCGTATGGGACATTTCAATAAAAGGCGCAGAAGTCAAGCAGCGGTGGGGTGGTTGAAGGTAGTTGAGAGCAAGTACTAGAACTTCGATAAACGCGACTCGGAGTTGATTGGAAGCACGTGACCGATCGTACATCGCGGGGTGCCGGCCCGCACCCCGCGTTTCATGCGAGTTTACAAAGAGTTCACGCTCATTTTGCGTACATCAATCATCTGGAAAAGCCTGGAGCTTCTCATGTACAGATTGTCATTGCACACAAGCATTTTAAATCCATAGTATCGGAGACGAACCCCATTGCCCTTCCCGCTTATCAAACTCCCGCTAACGCGGGTTCTCGCGATTCGCGAAATGGCCGCCCGCCAAACACAGAACATCGCCTGGAAGAAACGAAGGCACCTATAATTCGACGCAAACCCTGCATGAAGCAACCTTACCTCCCGTTTTTCTGATGTTTAATCTTGGTATTTGTATCAGTTCTCAAACGGTATTTATTATTTTATCTAATATCGTTCTGTCATTAGCGTTGTAATAGTGTGAATATACATACAATGAATCTCATTTTACATGTAGCATGTGCGGCAGCGGGTGCGTAGCATGAATAAGGGAGGATAAAAGTTCAATAGTGTTCACTGGCAATCACATCTACAGTGAGGTATCATCGCGACTGGTGCTAGGCATTCGCTGAACAATCTCGTTCAGGTCGTTTGCGATGCGTTGTCGGTCTCTGCAAACGCCTTAAATGTGGGCCATGAACTGAAGTTTTTGATTTGACAAACCTTATCGACCTCTTTTCTAGTTCAGACTCCAAGGAATTTAAGATATCCCGTATATTTCTTCAACACCAGACATTTAGCAGTCAAGAACAGTCGCAGTACTTGACATCATTTACTCACAGAATTGGTATCGAGTCCGCTGAACGTGCAGCTTTCTCTGAAGTTGGGAATAATTTCCTTGCCGACATGAAAAGTGGATCCTCCAACGATCGCAGATACACGAAGCCCTCCCTATATCGCCAAGTAACGGTCAATATTGAGAACGAGGCAAGGTGGACGACGGCTGGCCGACAGTCGGTGGTGTGCTCACCTTGAAGGCCGAATCTCGGGCAGGATCGTCTCAGTGACGAATCGAAAAAAGAACTCTATCTTCCGTCGAGTCGTCAATAGTAATCTATTGATGTGCGCGACAGGGGCCAACCCCTCGGACGGGCGATGCGTGAAGCGTGTGGTGTAGTAGTCGGAGGCGGGGGCCAACTCCGGAACGATGAATGAAGGCGAATATGCTGATATCAGGCTGTCTTCTCCGGGTTTGCTTCTAGGTATTGGTTCGACAGGTATCGCGAGGATGATGGGACAGAAGAAGAGAAAAAAAAGCACCCAAGAGCGGAATTGAACCATCGCCAAAGAAGAAAAAAAGTCAGGGAAAGACTGTATCGAAAACGGAAAGCAAGGTAAGACAGCAAAAGAGACCTAGACAAGGCGAAACCCAACGAACATGTTAGAAAGAACCAAATTGAGACATTGAGATATGCGCACGATTGGTATGTAAACCACGGGGGTTTTGTGGAATCACTGAAAGTGAGACAGTGGTTGGGCGTATGAAATTTGCTCTAATAGTGCACGGGACACTTCATCTTGGTGAGAGCAGCAACGAAGAGGGTATGGTCTGCTTCCTGGTCCCCGTCCAATCTTAATATAGCCCCGTTGTCGGTCAGCCACGCCCGATCGTCATTTAAATTCTGCGCCACGTTACTTGAAAATTTGAACACAGCGCACTCATGTATGACGCGATCGAGATGGTGGAGCTGCGGAATAATGTACACCAGCCTACACAAAGGCCTGTAGTACAGCATGCATTATAAATGTAAATGCAGTCAATAAAATACATCTTTACATGTTGATACTTACCGCCTCGATACTCATTCTTCGAACACCCTAACACCCCCTTTGCCCCAACCCTTCATCACGGCTTGGCCCATGCCCGTTGGCTGCGAAAACGCTATCTGTCCTCGCTGTGGGTCTAGGGGACATCCATAAATGAAGGTCGCTGCGGCAGCGTCCAGAAGAGCATGGGCAATGCCCAATCGCCGGTGCGATGACGGCACGAACAGCCTGGGCACACCCATAGGGGTAGGAAGCGGCGTCGGCGAGCAGAAGAGATTGGTATCAGCATCAACGGCGACGGGAAGCACGGCCTCGCTGGCCGTGTCACATAGAGGCAATTGCGATGGCGGTGGCACAACGGCCATTGCAGTGGAAATGTGCTGCGCAATCACACAGCCCACGATGCGTTCGCGATGGCTTTGGGTTTCGTGCGGGAGGAGGAAGAGATAGGCCTTGGAACACTGCAAGACCGATTCCGGCAGTTCCGGTGCTGAGAGCGAGAGGTTAATCGTCTGCAGGAGTGTGTCCAACTGATGAGCATCGTCAGATTGAGTAATTGAAAGCCAGGCATAGGAAAAATGCACCTTTGAGCCAATTTTGCCGCCGATAGATGCCGGAAAGGAGACAATTCTCCCTTTCTTCTTGTTCCCTTTCAGTTTAACGCCTGAAGCCACCTCAACAACCACGGTTTCCGCCCCCCTCACTTTGTCTTTCTCCTCTTCCCGGCCCCATTCCATACCCTGCCGCGCCCGCGTACAGTGCGCTCGATGCAGACTCTCGTCGTCTGGGGCGCCTCGAGTATACGATAAATTGCACAAGCAACATGTTCGCATAATAGATTGGTCGATATTGAAATGTAATTGAGTAAGCGTTTTAGTACCAGCTTTCGGAGTAGACTTCGAGTTGGCCTTAGTTATGGTCTTCGACTTGGCCTTTGCCTTGCTCGCTGTTGGAAGAAGCTTCTGGCGCTTAGATGGTGGCAGCTGCGGCGCAATATTTTCCTCCAATAGTAATTCAGAGATATTTCTTTTGCTGGGTCGCGCGATGTTGGGTGTTGAAGGTGGCGACGACGCGAGCGCCGAGGGTGGCGATGAAGGCTCCGCAAACGACGGTTCTGGGTTCCGGCGACCGCGCGAGCCATATGTGCGTTGTACTTTGGAAGTGCTCATGGTGAATGGGAAGGAAAGGAACAACGGGTGGGTTCGACAGACTCATATTGGCAATTGATGCCGCGCCGACATCGAGTCACTCCTAATCAACGCGTCGCGTTTATTTGTCTCTATTGACGCGTTGACGCGACGCGACGCGCTTGTGGTTGTCTTCCTCAAAAAGTCCTATAAAGTTGCTATAAAGCAACCTGAATGGTTCGACGACTATTGATTTGAGTCAGTCACTAGATTTCTTGAGAAATAGTTCAAATACTAATGCGAAAACATAAATATTTACAATGAGATATTTAAACATTCATGGACGGCTATGATTTTTCTTGGATTTTCTTTGGGAGCCGACACTGGCTGCGTGAAGACGTGATGTTAGTAGTTACAAATGATATAAGTAGATGGCGGTGAGTGCGCAGACAAGAAATGCCAAAAGCGGAGTAGAAAACGTCGAACGTGTCGGTGCGGGGCGAGGTATGATTTTCGAAAGTTCAAAAAGCGCACTACTTGAAGGGGATTGTCATTACTTGCAGGATTTCTTGTGGTCCGCCCAATGTGCTTTCTGGCACCCAGAATCGCAATACCTATCAAATGCATTTAGATCAGTCTTGTTGATAACATTATAAAACAAAATGCCTACCTCGATTTCGCGCAACCGCTGCCTAGAAATTGCAATCGCTGTCAGCAAGCTGTAAAAACTGAATGAAGTTTTCCCACATTTTCTAAGCCCAGCGGACGGATTCCCGCACCAGGAGCACCGATATAAGACAACGTCCTCGTAAATCACCTTTGGACGCTCAGAATGAGACCCACAGCGCATAAATTGTTCGCGGGTTCCGTCTTCCAGGTGCATTTCGTCCAACCATGATTCAAGGTCGTCTTCAAGCTGTTCAGAGCGAGGCTCTGGGGCCTTTTGGTTGTTCACTTTGTATTTATCCAGCTCGGCAAAGACGCGGGAGAACTCTCGGACGCCACTTGCATAGTACTTCACTGCAGCCTTCTCTGCGAGACGAAGGTTCGTCTTTGGCGGGGGGACGCCCATAAATTGGCTGAACTGGTCTGCGACATCCAGGCGCTGAAGGGGCGTCTGAATGGGTTCGGATCAACACGTCGACGTGGGAAAACAAAGGGGATGCGCACCTTCAACTCCTTCAAGTCGGGACTCAACTGATCCTCAAGCAGGATGGTGAGCAGAACATACCAATACCCGACGTTCTTCATGTGGCGATTATCTGGCGGCGCGCCCTCGATATAGGCCTTGGCGTCATCAAGCGCGCTCATCAAGAACGCGATACCTTCCTCCCAGCGGCGCTCGCCCGCTTCCGGCATTTCCTGAAGCAACCTGTGCCCCATGTCTCCCGCGTGCTGCACCGCGCGCTGCATCAACTGGTACTTCACGAACGGCGTCGTGGTTTTGCACTTCAGACCCTTCTTCGCCGCACGCAGGCCTTGCACGTTGTCCGCCGAAAGTGTGATCGCGTAGTAGAAATACGCGTGGTTGGGATTGCGCTCGATGGCCTTTTTTGCGAGCCGGACGGCGTCGGGTATGCGCTGCTTCATAATGTGGTATTTGATGTCCAGGATGTCAGCGAGATCCTCCTCTTTCGGCTTCTTCTTGTTTCGGATCGCGCGCGCGCAGTGGGGGAGCGAGTCGGACCACATCTTGAACGGAAGGCCGAAGTCGTCGACGTAGCGCCGTCCGGTTTTGGGGTCCTCCGTCTCGAACATGCCATCGGCGATGGCAAATTCGGTCTTGAGGACGAGCTCTACCTGCTTCAGTCCGAGCGCGTACAGGTCCCGCGTCTGCATGCATTCCATCATCGCGCGCTGGAACTCGCTCGTACAAGAGAGTGTCAGGTACATCTCGCAGCGGTACTGTCCGTAGTCCATGACGATGCTGCTGAGGTTGGACGGTACGCCGCGCTGGACCGCGGCCATGAACCTGTTGGGATCGAGGTTGCGCTGGTCGTCTTCCGCTTCGAGCCGGTATAACCTTATTAGGCCGCCGAGGCACGAGCAGCGCGTCACCCAGTCCTTGCTACGCATCCCGGCGACCAAGAAGCCAATCGCCGACGGGTACGCCTTGAACGCGCTCGCGGCATGCATGCTCGCCATGGCCACCAACTCAATGGCGTGGTCGATCATGTGTCTGGGGCGCGCGTGGGGCCGCTTGACGGCCTCGAGCGTGCTCTTGAGGATGTCCACCATGTCGATGGATTTTAGCACCTTCGCGTTGGCCGGCTTCTCGTCCCCCTCGACGGCGGCGGAGATGCTGTGCGCCAGGACGGCAATACCGAGGTCGACCAATTTTTCGTCGTCGGGTAGATCAGTGATGAGTTTGGCTATGGCATTGCCGTGTTTCGCGATTTCAACGCGGATCTTGGAGCCTCCATGGTGTGTGATGGTGCTCAGCGCGCGCATCGCCAGATGCCGTGTCTCGTCCACGTTCAGGAGTGGTATAATTTTATCGACAATGCCTGGTATTTGATTATTGTCAGCCTGAAGATATACGGGCGCCAAAGTGATACCATGCGTACCTTTGTCGAACAGCTTGTTGCGCAGAAGCGAGTCAACGCACATCTTTGCAAAAATTCCAATAATTGCCCCTCTGATCTTCTCATTGTCAGTGCTTTTCTCATACACGACATTGATACGGTTGTAGATAGCCTCAAAGTTGGCGTGGACTTTCTTTAGCCCATTTCGCGTCGAAAGATCTGTCGAAAATTTGCACGGCTTTTAACGCGTGAATGGAAAGAAAACACGAGGAAGTTGCGCACCCGGGAGTTGGAAGTAGTCACACAGGATGTTGACTATCATGTCCCATCCCTCGGCGTTGTCGATTTTCACGACATATATCTCGTCGGCGTCGGCAGCGGTGTGAGACTGGGCGGTTGAGATGGAACTTCCAGACGCGCTCTTTGTTTTGGCTTTTTTTGCCTTTGATTTGGCGCGGCTACCGGGACCAGGCATACTTGTGTATTCTCGTGGTGTTCACAGAGTGCGCCAGCGGCCTCGCTGAACGGTAGTAACCGGCGGCGCTGAGACTCTGAGAGGGTTGTGGAGCAATCTAATCGACCCACTCATGTAAATCTTATGTAATATCAGCCAAAATTTAAGCATTCGTGGGACGCGAGTTACGAAGGTTACGCAGGGACAAGGAATTGGAGGCAAACCGATTTTGCGTACACTCAGCGCTGACACTGAGTGTGCATACACTGCGTGCGTCATGAGCTCAATGAAATGCATGATTCTGCGGAATTAAGCACATAATTTGTGAGACATTCAGTTTTTTCCATTGTTTTTCCAAGTAATATGTCCATGAGTTTTGCAAGAGTTTTGTTTGGGGTTCGTTCCCGAGCTCCCAAATTGATTTTCGTCCTGCGACCAATTACAGTAATCCAGACGTGGAATTCCGTCTGGATTCATATTTAGAGCGCCATGCTCCGGGCGGTTGAGCCATGCCACAGGTCTATAATATTGAGCTTGCAAGCACCAAATCAGTCGTCAAGGGTACCAATTACTTGAGTAAAAATCTATCTCCCGCCTCTGAGACGATTGCGTCGAGAATTGGGGAATTCAAGTTGGCGGTGACGTAGAAATGTTTTGAATCGTTTCGCGCAGTTTGTTGACGAAAAGGTATCTGTCCATTTCTGTGCCAGATGGTTTGCACAAAAAATATACAGTAATTAATACACGCAAAATCTCTGGATACTTAGACAGTTAGACTTGTAAGATATCGTTTAGCATCGTCCAGCCCTAGCCCAGCCTATGGAATGGCGAAGCCGTTCTTATGAAGCCGTCGGCAACAAGCGGGGCCGAGCTCCCGAGTCGTCCGCCCCGACCTTTGCGTTGCAAGTTAAAAAAGTAAGTAGAGAGGCAGCTCAGGGGCGCAATCATCACCACCATCAGCTTTTCTTATCATTCATTTTGTAACCATGCACCAACCAGCCGGAGGCCATCCCAAGGTCTCTCATACCAGACGCTGATTCCAAGGGTCTGCAGGAGGGCCTTCCAAAATGCGTCTCACGGAAATTTAAATCCTGGAAGCCTGTGAAGGTGGCGACGGCAGCCTGCAACCACCAGTAGCCATGACTCACGGTGGGATTTGGTAATTTGATGGAATATCAAATCGCGATCCCTGAGGCACTACTTTGCCTTCCTCTCCATCCGGCATTGTGGCCGGCAAATATATGTTATAAGCATTGCATACTGTGTGCGCCATCACAGACCACCTTTTCGTTCTCTCCCCCAGGCAGGGTGACCAGATTCCGGCGTATCTCGCCCTACTGCCTGGCTGAGCGCGCGCTCCAGCAATTATGCTGCCCTTGGGCCTTAAGATCTCCTGGTTTATCCTCTCGGCAACCGGTGCGTGCTCTCTTCCTGTAGCCTAGTGCCACCTAGTGCTGAAGTTGAATTAAAATCTGCTTGCCCTGCAGGGTGGCTGGCCTGCTGCATCGTCCTATGGGCATTTGGGCGCACAGTCAATGTACAATGGGGGCCTGTGGCATATATTATCGGGAACACGCTGCTCCAAGGCGCCTTCTGCCTCGGTGATTTTTTTTCTTATCTGTATTGGTGCCGCGCCGTTGACGAGCGTTGCCCAAGGGATGGTATACCGCATGGATCCTTTCAGCATGCCGCGCTCGTTCTGCATCGCGCAGACAATAATCATCTCCACCGGTGCCTTCATCATATCCGGCGCGAGCATGGCGTTCTCGTTGGCCACATATATGGCCGTGCTGAAGCCCAAGACGTGGGGCGACGGCGAGCGGTGCGCATTTCCCCGTGCGCCTCTTAAGCACACAGGCTGACCGCCGCCCAGAGCGTTCCGATGGCGCAATATTTACGCTGTGCCTATCCTGGTCTTCCCCTTCGTCGGCACCGTCGTCCACATCGTCGGCGTCCTTAAGTTTGACTCCGCGCAACCGTCAGACGACATACACTGCGACTCGACCGCGCCCGAGTGGTGCGCCATCCCACCATACCGTTGTGCGGCCCGCTCACGCTAATTGCTTTCCAGGGTCCGCTTGCTGGGCTACGCGGGCATGCCCATCCTGATGGTCCTCCCAGCACTCTACCTATCGGTGATGTCCGCCTACCGCATCTCTCGCACGAACCAGCACTTGCAGCGCGCGCGCCCCGAGGGCGAGCAGTTTTCGCTGCCGCGCGCGTCGCGGCGCTACGACACGGTGACCTTCATGCCGCCCGACGCGCACGTGTCGTCCAGCGCGGCGGCGGCGGTGGCCGCGGGCGGCATTGTGATCGCAGCGCCACGCCATGCGCAGACGGGTTCGGGCGTGTCGACCGTCGAGATCGACGACGCGGACTCGCAAGTATCGTTTACATTCCCGACGTTCGCGAACCCGGACACGGTGCGCGCCGCAGCAGGCGTGGACAAGGAACAGCGAGAGAGCGATGCGGAGGGGGCGATTGCGGAGAAGGACGACGAGGAACCGGCGAAGTGGGAGGATGAGGCGAGCGCGGAGGGACCCTCGGATGCTGGCCGCGCGGATAGTCTGCGGTGGGTGGATTCTAAGGTGCACGCCACTGACGATGTTGGGTCGGGGAGCGTGATGAGCCTCGCGGACGACGTCATGCTGCGCTTGCCGAATCGGTACTCATCGATGTTCCACCAGCCTAAGACGCAGCGGCCGATACCATTCCTAGCGCCCGCGGTATTGCGCATGATCTTGTTCCAAGTGTAAGGACCTCTCCTGCTTTCGTGCGTTGTTATTAACGCTCGTTCACAGTGCTTTCATAACCTTCCAGAGCTTAGCGTCTATCTCAACGATTGTGGATCTTGCCAGGCATCGAAGTCCTACTCCGTTCGGGTCGCAACATATAGCACTGGAGCTAGCATGTTGGATGCCAGTCATCGTTTTCGGTGCGTGATGTCCGGACTTGTGTTCAAATGCAAGCGACTGATCGACTTTGCACAGGTCAATTCCCGTCCGTGCGGCGGAATCTAATACCTTGGCGCCCTCTTACCTGACTCTATGCCATCGACAATAATGTAACCAATGAATCAAATAGTAGGCCGTATTCCAAAACATTTAACAGCGCTTGAGCTTGCACAGGTGCAAGATTGAGGGATAAAAAGGGTAGATAAAGCACATAAATGATCGAAAAAACATGAAATTACAGTCCGCGGCGACTGACAAAGTTGTCGAGGTCATGCGTTGTTGCAACTGCCAGAACGAACTTGCGGTCATGGTCCGTGACTATTGAATCTTAATTGTAAGCCAATTACAGTGCGGAGGGGCAGACGTACCGAGGGCGAAGATATTTGTCTTCAGGAAGCCTTCCAAGTCCGAGAGAGGCGAGAGAGGCGTGATCGTCGTATATGGCTCCGTCGAGCTACGTTTGAACTTGGTCATGTATTGGCTGACCTTGTCGTCCTGCGAATCAATGAGAACCAGAGGACAGGTGACGTAAATGTGTGCGTACAGGGTTTGCCTTGCCGGCCTCCCATCGCTCCTTCAGTTTGGCAACATCAACGTAACCCAGCGGCCGCCTGTTGCTGTTTAGGACGCTGGAGATTCGACCACATCAGTTGGTCGTGATACGCCACAGAAAGCAGGAGCCATACGGGATGTGGGAGAAGTCACGCTCGTACGCCATTTCGACGGCGCGTGAAATGGCTTCGTTGGAGGAGATCGAAAATGCGGGTGGCAGTTGGAGGTCCTACAATTGCCGATCGAAACAAAGGTTCAATGGGTAGATTGTGGGATACGTACTTCAACTACAGCCCCACGGTATTTGTCTTCAGATGTAGTAAACGGCTGCAACGAATAGCTCGACATTGTTGCGGTGGCCATGGGATTCAGACGGTTGGATAAAATCTGCTCAAAGTCGAACGGTTTTCGGGGTAAGAGATGGACCAAGAGTTCGTTCTCGTATATAGGGTATGACTGTGGGGATCCGATGCGGCGGAAAAGGTTGACAGCGGTTTACGGAAAGTTAGCTGAAAGTGGTGAGATGTTGTTAACCCGGAGTCGTAACGGCCGTCGAACGATAAGATCGTAGGGTTAGGTGCAGCTAGCTCTAGGGTTAGGTCCAACTGGATATAGGGTTAGGTTTAGCTCCAAGCGCGTCCCTTGAATTGCCAACTTGAAGTTCCTGACCGCGTGTCTGCTTCCCTCCCGAACATTATGATCGCACCACAGGCACCCCAAGTCGCAGCAGAACCCAAACCAATTCGCCGTCTGAATGAAAACCTCATAAACAAAATTGCAGCCGGAGAAGTGCGTGTGCCACTTTCTACTCTGCAGTCGGCTCATGACGATGGAAGATCATTCTCAGGCCAGCGTCGGCACTCAAGGAGCTCATAGAAAACTGCCTAGACGCGGGCGCGACATCCATCCGTGTCACCGTGAAGGATGGTGGCCTCAAGCTTCTGCAGATTCAGGACAACGGATGTGGCATTCGCGTGAGTCTGCACACGTCGCGACTCATGATGGCAATTCAGTTTACCTGTTTATTGCACAGAAATCTGATCTACCTATACTTGCCGAGCGGTTCACCACATCCAAACTATCAACCTTTTCTGACCTGAAGAAAATCGCGACCTACGGCTTTCGCGGCGAAGCTCTCGCGTCAATATCCCATGTGGCACATCTTTCGGTGATCACCAAAGTCAAAGGAGACACTTGCGCATGGAAGTGCGTAAGGATTTATCTCTTCGTTCATATAGGTGCTGAAACTAAGAACAGAGCGGCGTTCTCGGACGGTGTCCTTGTTGATCCAAAAACATTGGATAAAGCAGAGCCTAAAGCATGCGCAGGGAACGACGGAACAACCATTACCGTACGTCCTTGCTGAAAGTGCGACTATCAAAGCTTTTTAAAAGCTTTCCTTAGATTGAAGACCTTTTCTACAATACCCCGACGCGCCTCTCGGCCTTGAGGAGCACTTCAGAGGAGTACTCGCGTATTTTGGACGTGATCACGAAATACGCTATACATAACCCCAAAGTTGCGTTTGTATGCAAAAAGGTATGTACTCTGCGTCCATCTGTGTTCATCTCTTTTCAATAAATTGACAGAGTGGAACATCTGCGCCTGACCTTTCAACCCCGTCCTCCTCCGAAATCCCCGCCACAATCCGCCTGCTGTACGGTCACTCCATCGCCAAAGAGCTGATTCACCACGAACTTTCTTCCGCGCTGCCCAAAAATGTCGAAAGCGAGAGTATGGACGAATACGAAGACTCACGCGACGAGGACCCAAGTTCATGGAATGCTGAGCTATACTTCACAAATGCTAACTACCAAGCGAAGAAGATGGTGTTTCTCCTTTTCATTAATCGTATACCACACCACCTCTTAATATTTCCCTCAACTGACAAAAGGTACTTCAGATCGCCTCGTCGACTCGCCTCGCATGAAGAAGGCCCTCGAGGCTGTCTACACCAATATCCTGCCGAAGGGCGCCTCTCCCTTCGTTTATCTAAGGTTTAGACAACCCATATTACGGTCAACACAAATTTTGTTGACGCCTTGCTAGTTTGCAGATAGACCCGCGGGCCGTCGACGTCAACGTACACCCAACCAAGCGCGAAGTCCACTTCCTCAATGAGGAAGCGATCACGGAGCGCGTCGCCGATGCAATGCAGCAGAATCTCGTTCAACAAAACCACTCGCGCACATTTGAGTACCAGGTAGAGATAAACGCTCATACATAAAAACGATGTTTGAGTTTCTTTCATGCCCAGACTCTGCTGACCGGAGGCCTGCTCGAGGACGATGTGCGACCGTCGAAGAAACGATCACGGAATGAAGACGGCGACGACGGGCAGGACAGAGAGGTTGTTGCGTCTTCGTCAGGTGAGACACCATTTTTGTCGGTTCTTTGCATTTACTCAAACGCAGACATCGTTAATCCGTTAGGCGGTGATCCTAAGAAGATATATTCGCAACACAAAGTGCGCACGTCCATGACCGACCGCACGCTCGACTCCATGTTCCCCGTCGTCAACCAGGCGAACCAAGTAGCGCAGTCGTCGGCCGCCGCCTCGAGGGCAGAGCAGACGACACCTACGACGACGCTCGAGAAGGCGCGTGAGGTTCACGAGTCGCAGTGCTTCCTGACATCTGTGGTCTCGCTGCGCGCGCGGGTTGTAAAGGGCAAGCACCGTCGTAAGCTTAATTGCATATGCAAGTGTAGCCATAGGTTTACTCATATCGTCTGTGCAGAGCTCTCTGAGATCCTCGAGAAAAACACGTTCGTAGGAATCGTCGACATCCACCGGTGTCTATCGCTCATCCAGCACTCGACGAAGCTGTATCTCGTCAACCACGACGCGTTAGCGTACGTAGCCGCCACTATCATGGCGATTTCTCCCTAACCATGTGCCAATCCTCAGCGAGGAGTTATTCTACCAGCTCGGGCTCCGCCAATTCGGCGATATCAGCCGCATCAAGCTTGATCCTCCGCCGTCCCTGCGCGAGCTGCTCGAAATCGCAGTCGAGGCAGAGAACACGGAGAGCAGCGCGCTCGACAAGGGCCAGATCGTCGATGTAAGTTGTTGCCCCTCGTCCCCGATACTAGTAACTAATCATCCACCACAGCGCATCGCCACGCTCCTCGTGTCGAGGCGTGATATGCTGGTGGACTATTTCTCACTGACGATATCCGCCGACGGACATGTAGAGAGCATCCCCCTCCTGCTGCGTGGCTACACCCCCAACTTGGACAATCTACCAGGTTTCTTGATGCGGCTAGGTCCGCAGGTCGACTGGACATCCGAAGCGGAGTGCTTCGACACGTTCCTGCGCGAACTGGCGTATTTCTATATCCCTACTCCGCCCGTATCCGAAGATCCTGAAAACGAGAAGTACAAAGCTGAACGCTGGCAGATCGAGCACATTCTCTTCCCTGCCATCCGCCGCTACTTGCTGCCTGCCAAATCCCTTCTTGATCGTGACGTAGTCCAGATTGCCAATCTTCCGGACCTGTACAAGGTGTTTGAGCGATGTTAATGTTTGATTACAAACAACTATGTAAAATATATGCAGTTACTACTGTACAATTGCCGATACCCGTACATAAGAACTATAGTTGCACAATACATGGAATGCGTACTTTTCGCGACCAATGGCTAGCTAGATGCAAATAGATGGACGTGAGGATGAGAAGAAAATAAACAGTACTAGTCGTAGTGGACGCCGTTTGGCGCGCCGCGAGAAGGATATAGTGAATCGAAAACAAATGCATCAGTGTCAGAATCAGTGTCAGAATCCTCGTCCGAATCTTCGTGGTGGTCGATCCTGTCGACGTTGAACACATCAAGGAAGGGCGTTTGCGGGGTATCTGCGACGGAGTCGGGAGCAGAAGACTTGGCAAGGATGGCCGCGACTCGTGCTTCGAGGCGCCGAGTCGGGATGGACGACCCCCGAGCTCTAGCATCAGCAACGCTGACACTCTCCCGGAGATTAGAAGTCATCTCCGTCAAATTTTGGAAGAGGCCATTGAGGTCGTCCGCCAGGGGGGTCTTGATCGACTGCAGTGCCTCCACCTCCGGCTCGAAGTTAATTCGCGACGGTCGAGTCGGCACAGAGCATGTGTCGAACACCGCCATGACGTTCGCCTGGCATATTTCCCGGACAGCATCGGCCTGCGCAACTGACCATCCTGACTCGCTGGGCACGCCGAAAACAGTGGTAACAGACTCCGAATCTGTAATGGGGGGGAATGCGCCCATATGCATGCTCATCCGCAGAACATGTTTAGCGGCCGGACCACCGACCGACATAGCCATGGGTTCCTCTAAGACGTCAAGCGCCTGGGCAGCAAGATCTGTCTCGAGTAGACGCAGGAGAGGCATGAGTAGTTCTGACCCGAGGAGTTCGACGGGATTTCGAGTTTCTCTGTGCTGGAAGAGGACCTTCACAACCTGCATCGCCTGTATTCGAAGCCATCGCTCTTCGTTCAGCACCAAGCCAAGGAGAAGGGTCACGATTTCTGTCCAATGGTGAGCGCCATAATGTTCTCGGAGACTCCCGACTGACTGCCGAAGGAAGTCATCGCGAGTCCTGAAGTGGCCTTTGGCGAACGAATTCATGATCTTCTGGATGCTGTACCGTTGCTCCTGACTGGCCAGTGCAGCAATGTCTTCAGCGAATTCCTTCAAGTTATTCTCTGGTTGATCCATCGCATGCAAACACCACGGCAACGCTGCTGTGTAGACATCACGCAAGCGTCCCTGAGAAGAGTCGATGAGCCTGGAATCCTGGACTTTGACTAGGGTCTGGAGGACTTTGATAGTCGACGATGATACAATGGACGACCGCAAACCGCGCAACAGGGGTGGCTGGAGGAACGGGGAATCTGTCCATCCTATCGGTCTATGCGATAGTAGCTGGTCGACGGTCACAGGATCGTTAAGGTCAATTCTTGGGAGCAAAGACTCGAGAAGCACTAAAGTTTGAGCGAATTCGTGTTCCACTGTTGTCGACAAACATGCACATGCACACCAGAATACCTGTGGCAGGAGCGACCTGTCGAGATCATGGGCATTCGCAACGGCATTGAGTGTCAAAAAGATCTCGGATGTGAAGGACTGTATGTTTTCTTCTGTAGAGGCGACAGTATTGGAAAGGCGTCCGATAAGCAGAGCAAAATCAGCCTTCTTTACGCGCGGCATGAGGGCACGGAAGATTTGCAAGGAGCGGAAAGCTGTCGCCCGAATAGAACACGATGTACCCCATTCTAAAGCCAGAGAGCCCCATTGACTAACCAAGTGTGGTGCCAAAGGGTTCAAAAAGGTCAAAATCCGAGACGCCAGTTGCTTCATTTTCGGAACCGCCGCATCGCTCAAATCCTCCTCCTCCCAATACAGATACTCTGCATCCTTCTCCAGAGTAGCAATAGCTTCTTTGACTGATGAACGAGACCTGCCCGCAGGCCGGTCAGGTAATTCAGCATATCCAGGCGTCCACGAGCGCAACAGTTGAAACAGCATAGAACGAGCGCGCTGGCGAACAAAAGGAATGCGATGGTCAAGATGTGTGAAGACTGCGTGAAGGAGCGTGGGAAGTTGATCGCGCATTTCCCAGTTGCGCGGTAGCGCAACCTCAGACAAAAAAAGCCAGGCAAATTGAGCGGAACCAAGTGAAAGCCTCGGTTGGTCAGCGAATAGGGCGTCGAGGTCTTCCCAGAGTTTCATGTCAGGTGGATCCGGGAATGTCAATTTGTGGTCAATTGCAGGAATCATGTGCAGAGGCTCGATCACAGAGCACAATTCTTCAAAAATCTGTCGCCCAATGGATGTTTGACACAAAGATGCGACGATGTTTGAAGCACAGGTAACGAATATGACATTCCCAACTTTGTGTGCCTGCTCCAGGAGGAATCTGACCGTCGCATGCCCGTTTGACTCTTGAGGTGGTTCCACAACCCTTGCCCATAGCACAAGAATTTGCTCCGCGTGACTTTGACTATAGCGCAGTGTCAAAGAAGTCAAGTGATACAGACAGGAAAGTCCTTCTCTCGACGCCACCAAGTTGTCCTCGGTCATGAGATTGATGTTGGGGATCCAAAACTCAAGACTTTGGAGGAGCAGCAGTATTACATTTGTGTCATATGCCTCTGCCGGCAACTGAGGAAGCCAGTTCCCTAGTTCTGCCAGCATGCTGATGCCTTGTTTTGGGTGTTCGCCAGCAAGCAGGTCGGAAATGGAGCGGTGGGAATGGATATATGTTGCCGAAGCCAGGCTTGTCACAGACGCTTCGAAGTTCGACATAGCAAGAAGTCCATGGTGTTGGTGGTGAATGGCTTCCAAGATATCGAAGGCGAGTCGCCGGACATTTGCCGAAGAATGCCGTAGGTTCGTGAGGCTAAGGCAGACAACCTGCGAAAAGGTGAAATTGTGACGCTCGTTGGCAACAATGTCGGATATGACTTCAAAAAAAAGCTGATTGCTGGAGGCAGGTTTATCTGTGATCACAATCGCTCTTCTAAGCACCTCGTGGTTGAGCTCGTGGTTCACGATGTTCTGAGTCAGCAAAGCTTTCAGCGTAGCCCTATAGGGGAACAGGGGTCAACGATGTTGGTCATAAGCTTGGAAGAAGTTTACTCACTTCCCCTTGACTTGCGTCGCTTCATGAGAAGCAGTCATAATTGCACTCAGACGATCCAAGACAGAAAGAACCGACAGGGGTTTTATTAACTCCGTTGGAAAGCGTTCAGTGGGCGACGAAGCTGAATGATCAGGTGGAAAGAACGCCTTGGGCTGCACGTTATGAATGTTAGTTATATCACAGAGATGATACCGGTAAAAAGACATACACAAAGCGCCGTCAATGCGCCAACAGATGCATGGGATAACACAGCCATTTCATGCCTGAATCGCTGTACAGCGTCCCGTTCCACTGAGTCGATTGACCGTTGCATGACTTCAACTCTTTTCTTCGAGACGTCGGATTGCGGCCCAACTTGACACCAGTCTTCGCAAAGACGGTAGAGGGTTAGATGCATATGCGAAGGAATGAAGCGGTCCGAGTCCTTAAGGGTAGACAGTTCATTAAAGAGCTGTTCGACGATACCGCAAAAGTATCGCCGCAAGCGTTGTAGAGAAGGATTGTCTCGCATCTCAGGTGCGCTCAAGAACGCCTGGGTGTTTCGGACAAATTTGAGAATATTTGACAGAGCCGTTTGCCGAGCAGACGACCGCTGATCTTGCAATAGATGGATAGTAAGGTGATATATCCGGGCAACCGCGGAATGAAGACGTTCTTGTCGGCGATTCCGCTCTTGGAACATCGCCGAGCTAGACAGTTTTGAGCGACTCTCGTCTTGAAGTTGCCGTGACGACAAGAGGCCGAAGTTCTGATCCAATCCAGGAGTAGTGACAAGTTTTGACCGAGGGTCCTCGTATGGCTGTCTGCCAGCCAGAAGCCCTAGATCTTCAAGCAGTTGAGGATATGAATTGGCAGGGAAGGAGCTTATGCACAGCACTGCTGCATCGCGAAAGAGAGTATACTCAGAATCGAGGAATGGGGTGAGATGCCTGAATAAGCCGCGGGTGGTCATATACCGTTCCCGTTCGAAACTGGTTTCGGATGGAGCTCGAGAATGATCTCTGCCGAGTTTGGTGTACGCTGGTCGTGAGGAGTCTGGAGGGACAGCTGTCGCACAGAGAACTTTGATCCACATATGCCATTGATCGACAAGTGACTTGTTTTCCAGGAGGATTTTGTGTCCGTCGCGCTCGCCGGGAGACCGGGAAGATAAGGTAGCAGGCATTTTACTGCTCAAGCCCGCGAGGTGGGATATGGAAGGGTGGTATCTAGAGACTGCAGCGATGATGCCTTCGCGTAGAAGGGAAATGGGAACGTTCACATGCTCAATGCAACCTCGCAGGAATGCGGGGTAGGCATACCGCCAGAGTTTGCGATCCTTGTCCGACAGACTGTCGGCGATGCGCAAGGCGACTTCATCCCCCGGGAACTTTCGCCACTGATCAAGGCGGGACAGCTCGGATTTGTCCAACAGCTCGTCGTAGCCCTCCAAGTAAGAGAGCTTGCTACCGCCTGCTGTCATTTTCTCGACAATGAAGAATGTGTGATTTGTTACTGAGGAAATGGGCTTAGCGATCGAACCAAGTACTCGAACTACCCGGACACCTGAGGATTGTATAGTCGAAGTTCCGTGAGAAAGGAGGAAAAGAGACGCGGCTTCGATTTCTGAGCATTTCGCGACCACTTGGTCGATGTCCGGATGAGAGTCCAAGCCGCCTTTGATAGTAGCTTGTATCCAGGTTTCGACCACGTCAACCCAGAGGCTTAAGAGGGGCGGGTATTCGATGTGAAGCCTCAGCCCAGGCTCCTGTGCAATACGAGCGGGACTGAATAGGAATTGGTTGAACTGCGACACGACTTGGATTGTGTTTGGGCCATCGTCCATGAAGCGTTTCAGAGCGGCCGAGGCGGCTTCAGATACGCCGGGCTCTACGTGGGCTACGCCCCGTAACAGCATGTCAATAGCGTCGGAATTTACAAGGAACGGGTGGAGAAGGCGGGGCCACGCTTGGAAGCTAGTCTGGAGAAGTGAGATCTGAGGGCCGAGGTGAGCAGGGTAGGCAGTTACACTGCCGTCGACATGACGCCGTACGACGAAATTATGCGATTCTTCGTATGTCGTATTCAACCGTGCGTGCGACCACTGTTCATCGAAGACGGACATGCTCCCAACGATATTACCGCACTGGGCAGCTATATGCGCAAGGGCAAGTGAAGAGCGCGAGAGGAATTCCTGCATACCAGGCTTCATGATACCTGGCGCAATGTAGGTAGACGACGACGGATAGTCCTCCTTTGTAGGCAATCGGGTAAAATCGACACTGGAAGGCCATGTGGGAATTGCCACTTCTCGCTCGGTATTGTGCAGGGAAAGCAAAATGGCGTTAATGACGATCAACGTCCGTTCAGGTGCAAGGATAGAGGCAATGTTCCCAGACTTTTGCAGGTTCGTGATGGCAGACTCTTGGATTAGTTCAAGGCAGAGCTCTCGGCCATATTCAGGATGCCGAGAAAGAATGAAGTGAAGAATGTAAGTGAGGGGTTCTAGACAGTCATCAGACGGGAATATAATAGTGCGGTTAGAGGGGAAGAAATGTTTCAAGAGTGCTTCCAGCTTCGTCATGGTGGTGGACGCTGATTCCTGGCAGCGATACAGATATGTCCAGACAAGCCGCATAAGTCCATTGAGCACGATGATTCGAGTTGGTTTTTCCTATAGAACGAATAAGAAAGGGAAATCAATTAATACAGATAAAAATATACCTTCAGCTTGGGAATAGAAGACTCGAAAAATCCATGCCAGTTTTTTAGAAAATACGTCTGAGGAGCGACACAGAGCGACGTGACGGCCAGTGGAAACGCGATTTGCCAGTACCTCTTGTTCATCATATCTTTCGCTTTCGGATAGATGAACTCGATGGCCTTGCCCCATTGTGGGTTGTTTGTTTCTGCCTGCGCAGTCTGCAAAGCGCCAAAAATATATCAGTCATGTGCCACAGGTAAATAGGCGCCCATTCCCGCACCTTTCCAATGGGATGTAGAAGAGCTATTAACACTTCTACAAACGCCGTCTTCAGCTGTCCATGGGCATTAGCGTATGCCTTCGACAGCGACTCCATGAATTCGGCACCCTCCTCGAATGCTTCCGGTGGCCACACCTAAGCCGCGGCGTAAAAACACTTTCAAGATGGGCAGAGAAGGTAGAGTCCTACCTTAATTTTGATATGCTTCAAACCCTTGACAAGGTTCTCATATCGCGGACTGGCGTCCTTCGACACCTGGCCCATGGCCACAGGCCCGAGTTCGGCAAGGAAGCGGTCCGTCACGCTCATAAACCTGCATTCCAGCATCAGTCCGCCGAACAGCATCCAGGAGCCACATCACTGACCGTACGTTCGCGAGATGACCCAACAGCGTTGCGTACAGCTCCGAGTTGATGGCGTGATTGGCAGACACAGCAAACGCCTTGCGGTCACGCCGACGGAACTGCTCGAAGGTCGTCTCCTCGAGGCTGTAGCCCAGCGCGTCACCCAGCGCGTCGCGCGAGAGTTGCTGGAGCACAGCAACGAGTGCTCGGCACATGATGTAGATCGCCGCTAGCGACTTACGCTCGTTCAGCAGGCCCGGGATCTCCTTGCGTGTGGGGCCCGACGTCTGGGCGAGGTGCGCGTTGATGAATCCAGACCCCACGTTCTCACTCTGGCTCCGCCGCCAGCGCATCACAGAATCGATGACCTTCTTTGCGTGCTTCTGCGCAATGATCCCGAGCGAGTGGAGTGTCTCGTCGAACTTCGGGTCGACCCCGGGACCGATGTGCGTGGTCAGCAGCGCCTCGCGGTCGAGGGGCTGCCGCAGAAGCGCCTCGATCTTCTCCTCTGCGGAGGTTGCGAAGCGGATGAACACCGCATGTAGCGCAAAATCTGATGGGGTCTTCGGGTCCATGACGACCTTGTCCTCCTCGAAGTCCTGGAACGGGCCCGTGTCGTCGCGGTACATCATCCCGAACGAGTTGGGGACGCGTGGTACGGGCGGCGGCGACGACAGGTAGTTGTCGCTGTCGGGGTCGGAGATGTGGAAGATCGACCCACTGTGCGAGTGCACCGACTTCGACTGCGCGTGGCCCTGACCCGCGCCCTTTCCCAGCCTGCCCGCCCTCACGAAGCGTGGGTCCGCTGTGCCGGGCGTCGGCGGGCGGGGGTAGTTCACACCCGTCGGCGTCCCCGTCATCGTACGCCCCAGCGCGGGCGCGACGTGCGTCAGCGACGACGTCGAGCGGTTCCCGAACGGGTTCTTGAGCACGGGGTACGGCGCGTGGTCAATGGGCGGCATCGGCGGCGCGTCGCGGTCCCTGTCCCTGTCCCTCCCGCCCTTGAACGCATTGCGGATCGAGGCGAACGACGGCTTCTTCGCGAAGCCCGTGTGCGGCGTCGCGATCGACGGCTGCGCGGAGTGCGAGAACGGTGTCCCGGGCTTGCTGGCGTACCGCGTCGTCGCCGACCCCGTCGAGTCCGCCGACGCCGACGAGTCGCCTCGCGCGTGTGAGAAGAAGCTCCTCTCGGATGACTGGAATGCGCTTATTGGCGTCGTCGTCCCGCTCGGCGAGTCGAGCGTCCCCCCGAACGACCCTCCGCCTCCAAAAGCGCCAAAGGCCGAGCGGCCAAACGGCGTCGGCACTGAGATCCCGCTATCGTCATCGAAGTCTGTGCGGCGTCAGACACAATTGGGGGCACCTGGAAGAAGACGGTTGCCTCGCACCTGGAATCGTAATCTGTATCCCTTCACTCATTTCTGGACGCAAAATCCCCTCCAAATGGGTCGGCCTGCCAGCTTTCGTGAAGGCAAGCACTTACCTAGAAGTGAAGGGAGTGTGGAAAAGAAAAGCGGGCGTAAGGGCTCAAAAGGGCGATCAGTAAAGCAACGTTGAAACCGCCGAGGTCCGTTGTGCGGGCGCAATCACGTGTCGAGTGACCTTGCTGTAAAGTAAGGTTCCCCACCCTCTGAATGACCTATATATAGTAAGTACTTCTCCTCTACACACGCGCAAATAGTTTCTTACCGCAACGTTTTCATAAAATGTTCGTACAAAATCACGGGTTGTGTTTGGCTCTCATCCCTCGGTCCTCACACAGCCAAATACCTTCTTACTGGGTGCTTTTCAGTAAATGTTCGTACATTTTTAAGGGTTGTGTTTGGTKTGTGTTTGGTTTGAACGCCCTTGTTAAATTACAATCGTTGCTCCCATGATCAATCGCTTAGATTGCTCTTCAGACTTCTTCTCAGCCCTCACACTCCCCATACTGCTTTTCATTCCCCCACTCACCCAACTGAATCTCCGCTTGTTTTCCTATAGGCTTTCTGTCATATTCTTCTTTTGTTTTTTTGTTCAGTTGCTCTAGTCTCACCATATGATATATCCTTTCGCAGATACTCTGAAGGATGATGTTGGAAAAGGTCTTCGTCGAAGTCGCGCAGTAATCTGATTGCGTCCCTTCCTAGGCTCGACAGTGACACGTATGTGCTGAATGGTGACAGTTTTCCGGTTGGATATTTTCCTATGAGTCTATTATGACATGCTCGATTGTCTGCCCTTGCGACTTGTAGTCCGTGAATGCATATCCGGGGGTTGTGGAGTACTGGCTTGTACTGCTTTAGTGAATACATGTTTAATTCGTTGATAGAAATAAATATTTTATTTAAATGCTCAGCAAGGTCTTATCGCCAAGGGCGATGCTTTATTATTAATACCTCCCAAATGTCGACTCGGACGTCGGACGATGTTTATTTTCACCGGACAGCCCGTAGGAAGACAGCGAACATCTTTTTTCATGAGCGCCCGCGTGTCCGCAGTCAGTTTACAAGAGAATTGAATTAAATGCCGCCCGTTCTAATCATAATGCACAATGGGTAAAAGCGAGGTATCTCCACGATCCGACTACAGCTCCATCTTGTCCTCCTTCTCCCACCCGGGATTCTTATGCAGCACTACAAAGCCCTCCAGGATGGGACTGAACGGGATGAACTCCTCCGTCGCAAGTTCCGCGCGCTCCGTGGTGCCCAGCCGCACTGGCGACTGATGCGTCTGGAACCCGGATATCGTCCGTGGCTTGCCCGCCTGGCCAACGACATCGATCGCCTGGCCCACACGCACAGTGACGGGCTTGGTCTCAAGGTTCTCGTCGAGCGTGATCAAGAACCGGGGGTACATCGCAGGCGTCAGGAGGAACAGCATCCAGTGATACTTGTCGAGGATGACTGCAATGATAAACAGATACGCGTCAGCATCAGTCACCCATCAGAGTAAACAAAAATGACGTACATGATTTCGCATCTGTGAATGCTGTCAGTGTCGCGAGCAGACCAGCAACAGCAGGCTTGCTCATGACACTCCGATCCGAGAAGAAAGGGTTCAGCCCAATGGTGCCCTTGCCCATATGCACCAGGCCCTGCGCAATGCGAACCATGAACAACGAGTCGGGCTCCTTCTGGTAGTAACCCGCCAGTTGTCTTAGCATTTGAGCCAGGCGCGCGTTATTTGTGCCAGCACCAACAAGGCCCATGGCGAAGATGGCGTTGATCGCTACTTGCAGGTCGTTGTCGTGGCTGTACTTCGAGAGCGTGTCGAGAATGGGTAGCACAGGATTCGAGGCGCTGACGAGAGCAATGGCGAGAGGTACCGACTTGCGGATGACTGGGTCACCGTAGTGCATCTGCAAAATCAGTCAAATCATCAGTCAAATCTCAGCCAAAGGAAGTTGACGACCGACCAGGTGGTTGAATTGGCGGAGCGACATCTCCGCACCAACGTCCTCACCCATTGATATCAGGGCGATAGCGAGGACAGCGAAAGATTGGAAGCTATCGTCCCGTTTGGCCTCGTCCTTTCCGTCTTTATCGTCTTTCTTGGGAGCATTCACATGCTCGTCGCAGTGGTGCAGCATTGACTGGACCTTCAGGACATTCCCTGTACCAGCGAATGAGCAAGCCTCCACCAAGATCTGCGCCGTTTTTGATATTGGGTGGTCAATGGCTTTGAGCGTCTCCACCGTCGCATCTGATGCATCCTGTAGGCCTGCATAACGGTCAGACGTCATGATATGCCGTTTGACAGGACAAACTCACCAAGATACAGCAGACCCAGACCCAGAACCATAAACTTTGCCCACTTCTCGTCCAGCGACTTGTCTCCCCGCTCGAATTTCTCCATCAAGGTCTGCAGGATAGTTTCCGAGATCTCGCCGTGTTTGCTGCCAACAAACACGAATCCAAGCGCTAGCGCAGCCAGACTTGCAATTTCCATCGACACAGTGTCGTCCGCGACGAACGTGATCAGCAAACTGAACACTTCTTCCCGATGCGAGCCGGCGTATGCCATGGCAAGACCCATGAAGGCGCTGGTCTTTAGGGGAACCGACTTGTTGTCGACGTAGTCCGTGAGCAAGCCGAGGGCAACGTCGCTGTCTGTTCGAACGCCGGTGTTGAGCATACCAGTCGCAAGCAGCGCGCCGGCCTGTCCAACAGATAATCAAAACCAGAGCTATGAATTCTGTGCGTAAGTAGGAACATACCTTGATGTGCTCCTCGGCAGAGTAGGAGTATTTATCAGTGTGGGTGATACCTATTTCGGTGTCCCACAACATACTCAGGCCCAACGACGCAGCGGCACTCATCATGCCTAAAAATCAATATATAAGTATTGAGATAAAAAGAAAAGAGAGTGTAACGCACCGTGGTCCTTGTTCTTGTAAATCCAACTGTTACCCTCCTCGGCCATGACCATCAACTTGTCATTTCCGAAGCCCGCATTAACAAATGCATTAACAAATGTGCCTGCAAGATTTCCACGAGCAGAGTCAATGTTCGCCGAGATTCCTGGTCCTAAAATCCACAATCAGCGCACGCCGCAAACTATTCAGTAAAAATGCGCACTAGTGTTCTCAAGATGTGATTTATACACATCTTCCAAGCTTTTCGCCTCCTCCACCCCCAGCTCTTTTCCAAACGCGCGGAAGTGTTCGCTGAGCTTCGTGTTGAACAAGCAGTCCCGTAGATCCGGCTCGATCTCCACCTCCTCGTCATCATCCTCATCATTTTCGGATTTAGGGTGCAGCCACTCAATCGGAATTTGGGCGCGTGCCACAAGGAACGCGAGTTGTCGCTTCATGAGCCTGTACACGCGTCAGTTGGTTGTGCGTAAGCCTGATTGAACGACTTACGGATTCCCAGGCGCATGGAAATCATCTCGGATGAGATCTGGGTCGCCGAGGCGGATAGCAAGCGCGAGGGATTCAGGGAATTTCTTGTGCTGAACGTAGATCGAGTGCGCAGTGCGGAGGAAGACCAAATCGTCGGGCGGAGGGAGGAGGTTGACACAGCGTATCATGTACTGACACACGCGCGCATAATTGTTCTCGTCGACGAGCTGTGTAATCTCGCCGATAATTTCCAGTTCCTCGAGGAGATCCACCGCGTCTGGCTCGGCATTGTGGCCCAAGAAGAAGGTCGCACACTGCTTGGCCAGGTTGCGCAGGTCCTGTGTCGTCCCGGGCAGCCGATCTTTCGCTGTCTCTGCTTCCTTCTCGGCATCCTTGGGCGCCACCGGCCCAGCCCCTTCCCGCAACGAGAACTCCTCGCTGAGCTCAGCAGCAATATGGCGGACGTATTCGTGGCCCCATGTGCCGGGATCTGCGAGCGGAGAGTCGGCCGGCCGGAGGGCTGCAGAATAGAGGCGGTAGCGCAGGGTTCCGCGCGGTTGCGTGTCGGAGTATGTCATCGCAAGGACGGAGAGAATATCGGCGAAGAGGCTCTAGAAACACGTCAGCTTGTGCGAAATACACGATGGCAACGACTAACCTTGTCCTCGGAGGCCGGCCAAGTTTCGTAGAGTGCTTGGAGATCGGGATAGTGGGGTCGCAGGAACTTCAGTGGCTTCGGAACGGATGTCATAGAGGACGTAGAGGTCCTGATAAGGGTCCGCAATGTCTCTAGAGCGGGGCGGTAGAGTTCTGTATTAGATTCCTGCGGTATTGCGTCAGCGGTGCATTAGATTGGACATCACTGTTCGAACACACCTTTAGTCGTTCGACCAGCATTTCTAGCTGTTCTTTGAGCTGTTGATCTTCTTCGGACTACGTACCCCCCTTTAGGTACAGCGCATCGCTACCAAGTCAATGAGAACGCACCAATTCCTCGCCCTCCTTCTCCTTCTCGCCCTTGGCATCTTTTACGGGTTTCGCAGAACCTTCTGCTTGCGGCTTGTCATTTTCAGGCTTGTCCTTCTTCTTGGGGTCTTCAGCTTGGACTTTGATTGAAAAGTCTTGCTCGTTTGCCATGGTAGTAGTGGGGTAGTGGATAGAGATTTCGGAACGCAAGCTCCAAAACCAGTAAACGCGACGCGCGTCCAGCAGCGTTTCCCACGGGACCTTCCAAAAAAGGATATCTTTGGAATATCGCAACGCCCTCAAAGCTTTATGAGCCTACTGGCGTCTCTCAATATCACATTTATTTCTCGAGAGAATATGTGAAAATTATATGCATTTTTTCTGCTGTAAAACTCCTCAGAGAGGCGGCGACGCGATCCTGCACAAGCAAGAGCAGTACCACGTCACATGACCACTCCTCCAGAATTTCTTCGTTGGCGGTAATTCTCTCCGCATTCACCACGCAAATGTTCCGAGTCTGCATATCCAGTGGTACGTTCCTACCGCCTCTGCAGCCAACACAGGCTAACTTGGCCCAGGATCCCGCGCCCTGGCCCAACGCCCACCGGCCGCCACCGCCACGGCGCCCCTCCACACCTCCGCCGTGTGCCATTCCGTCGCGAAAGTCCGCAAAGCCAACTCCCTGCGTGCCCGAAAAGCAAACATCGCCCACACTGGGGCGCGCGTGGCCGAGGCCGAGGCCCACCGCCCCAGCGTCATCCTCGGCACGCGGCCAGGCGACGAGGCCAAGTGGGACCGGTGCGACCTCGCGCGGGTGCTCGTCGACGAGACCGCTCTGCGCTCATCAACGGACATGGTCCCCGCGCGGCTCCCAATCGGCACCGTCGCTCTCCCGCCACAGTTTGCGTACGGCGTCGACGCGCCGGAGAGGCAGCTACTCTTCGAGGCGCTGCCAAACGCGGCGACGGGGATGGCGCGCTCGGGCGTGGCGCACAAGGCCGTGCAGGACGGAAAGAGCGAGGACTGGGCGGCGGTCGCCGCGCAGGAAAAGGTGGAGCTGCTCAAGGCGAATTTGCTGGCGAAGGCGCTCGACCTGCGCAATGCGAACGCGGCGGGGATCGCGTTCGAGAATAGGCGGCGCATCATCCGGGAGTTCTCTACGCCCGAGAACCCGTTCAACCCAGGGCTGACGGAAGTCCAAGGTGAGTTCCACATCACTGTCGTGACCTGCTAAGTGCTAATTAGCCCCGACAGTGGCGCTGCTAACATACAGAATCCGCAATTTATGGACGCATCTCACCACCTTCAAACGCGATGTCGGCAACAGACGGGCCCTCCGCCAACTTGTGCACCAAAGAGCGAAGCTCCTCAAATATCTCAAGGGTGTTTCATTGGCTCGTTATGATACCATCCTAGAACGCCTTGCTCTAGAACCTGACAGTGTTGAGGGCGAATTAGTCATCTGAATATATATTTTCTGCTTAATAGAACCATCCTTCAGCTTTACAACGTTTTTATTGGAACTAAGTACAGATGCTCAAGGCAAACGGACCGTATCAGCGGCCTTACAACCTTAAAATACAAGCTTCAAGTGTGTTGGCTTCGCGCCGAGGGCTGCCATTCATGACCATCCTCCACAAAAAGGGGTACCCAAGATGAATTGTACGCGAAAAGTATAGATGGGGTTTTTTGAACGTCCTGTGGTTGTGAAAAGAACACCGAGGCAACAATTTACTAATAAATAAAACAAATCAAACGATTGAAAGCGAGTGTTTGATTAACCGGCCCAAAAACAAGAGAACAACAAGTGGGCGAGAGCAAGGCCAACGCAAGTGGAGGTGGGCCGTACTTAAATAACCACACCACACCACAAACCGGCAACTCGAAAGCCCTCTCGAAAACAAGGACAACACAAACGACAAGCCAAGAGCGAAATAGGTGCACAGGTGACAGCATGCGCCGGACGCATCCTCTCAGGTTTGACTCGCACGCGGACAGACAGACAGGCTCAGCGACGCGTCCGACGAAAGAAAACATTGGTTGGCTGGTTGGTATGTTGGACGAATCTAAAACAACGGACAGTGACATGATGATAATAGTGATGGGCGATGCGGACATGAATCAATGCGGGGACGGATGCGGCGGGCGTGCTGAATGGATGGATGGAGTATACGTGGTTGGTGCGGGTATGGTCGAAATGGGAATACGTTGTGCGTGGTGCGCTCCGTGGCCGGCGCCGGTGTACATGGGGTCGTGGACGGGATAGATGGGCGAAATGAGTGGATAACGAAAGGATAGAACGGCCAGTCGGGCACGCGGGCCTGGCGCACGACAGGCAGAAAGGATACGACGGCGTAGATCGGAAACAAGGACAGGCAAGTGCATGCCGCGACGAGGGTGTATGCGCAGAAAAACCAGTGGCCGAGCTCGACGACTGCCTACTCCTCCTCCAGCAGGCCTTCTTGCGCCTGAAGCATCTCCTCCGCCAATCTCTCGATCTTGATCTCCGCCTTGAGACGGAAGAGCTCCTTCGCCAGGTCCACCTGGGTGTTCTCGGTCCACCGGTCCAGTGACCACTCTCTCATGAACACGCTCGACTAATTTGAACATTTCAGTCCGATTTCACAAACAGCAAGGAACAAACAAACCTTGTAGAACCGCTTTCCTGCATACTTCTTGTGGAATGATTCATGACGAATAGGCTTCAGAATGTAGTTGAGCATGAGGTTCGCCGTCGGAATCAGGGTGCTTTCTTTATAGGAAGAATAGTGGGCCAAGTTCGGCGTCTAATATAAATAGGTCAGCAAAATATATTTAAAATCAAACAAATCAACAACAAACCCATTGTTCCATACCCAAAGCCAAACGCGCCAGCCAGATAGCAGCCGCCGCCATCAGTGAAGGAGGAGCCGCGATCAAGCGCCATTCCAGCACGCCAATCTCGAGGAGATACTTGGCAAGCGTCCTGACCTTGACATTATAATCGTCCGCTTTGCTGATGCGGCGCAGGTAATGCACGGGGTTAGGATAGCTCAGGTTCCAGTCCAAGGTCTTCAGGACGTAGCGCTCTGCCTGGAGAATTTCCGGCTCGGTGTACGAGGAGTCGGCACACATCAGGAAGTGCGAGACGGACGGCGCGACGATCTCCTCGAATTTGGCGGCGATGAACATGCAGGTGACACCCACCAGCTGTAGCTTCGCCAGCGAAACTACGCGAGCTGAGAGGAACCGGTCAATAATGTTGACACAGAGAAACAGTGTCTCGGGCAGCAAACGAAACCTGACGTGGACTTGGATCAACCAGTCCGTCAGGATTCCGCGCATTTTCCATGCGAGCTCCTTTTGGCTCTCCATATAATTTGGGTTGGGCATCGTCGTGAGCTGAGGAAAGCATATTAGTAAGAGTATTGAAACGGAGAAATCGGTATTTACTTCTACTTGTTTCAAATACCCAAAAATGTCCTGGACGTATTCGCTGACCATGAGCGGGTCATCGCTGTCATCCGCGTCGAGGTCGTCCCATGCTGAGTTCTCCGGGTCGGCTTCAACTTCATTGGCAAAAGCCTCCATTTCGGCTGCTATCCGAGCATTATGGACGTCTTCCTCGTTCTGTTCTGGGGCATCATCCTCAGGGGCGACAGAGGAAGTTCGGCGTTTCTTGTGCACTGGCTCCTCCTCAGGCTCTTCTTCGCGGCGTGGAGGTAGGTTTCCAGCAGAACGTAGGGAAACGCGTCGAGCGTTTACAGGCTGTATATCTTTGACCACGTTTGACTTTCGAACCACGAGGCTGGGCAGGGCCACCGGGGGATCAACGATCATCGCATTCTCATCGTCCAGCGAGACAACTTCGTGACCGGGCTTGACGTCCTTGGCCGATGGCTTCTTCGGAATATTGGCAGCTGTCTGGCGGGTTCCAGCAACGGTGCGGAGGGGTTGGCGGGTGGCCACGCCCTTGGTCTTGAGGACGACGCCGTCGAATGTTTCCTTCTCCTTGCCCTTGCCCGCCACGACGGCAGGCTTGTTGCTCGGGATGGTAACCTCGCCCAGTGCTTCGCGCTTTCGCTTTCCCGCATGGATGTCCAGCTTCGTATCTGCAATTCCTGACGTCTTGGCTCGTGATGCGGCGGTGGCGCGGGTGACCCCGCCGACAGTGCCCGTGAGCCCTGAGGTGCTGGAGACAGGTTTCGTTCGCGACGACGCTCGTGTCAGTCTGGGATTGGCGTTCTCGTTCTCTTTGACGGCGGTGGCTCGCGTCGTGCGCACAACACGACGTGTCTGTGGGGCATGATCAGCGTCAGCTGAGAACACGCGGAACTCGCTGGGCAACGTACGGGGATGTTTGAGGACATGATAACGGGCGATGGCGGGGGGTGGCTCTCTGTGGAAGGAGGTGGTGGTGGTGATGAGCAAGCGCCGCTGGAGGTGGTCCTCTCCAACAACGAAAACCCGGACATGTATCCAACATCACGTGCGGTGCAAATAAGGAAACAAATAACCCGAACGCGTTGTGTCACATGGGCGTTACACAGCGTGCCGCGGCGCGCCGTCTTGTACAACAACGTTTAAAAATAACCCATCTTTCTCAAGACGAGTCATGGCCTCTCCAAGGTCAGTGCGTATCCATGAGCTCCGTCCCTCTGCGCAGACTCTCTTACCTATCATCTCACATGAGCAGCTCACCGCGCCCCAAGGTCGTACTGACCAGGAACATGGGCCCTGAGGTGATGCCCTTACTTGAAAATAGAAATGATATCGATGTCGGTCCAAGTGATCTTATCGCACTTGTCAATGGCAGTTGTAACTCGTCTTCAGCTTGTCCTCTGGCAGCAAGATTGTGCGTGCGATAGAAAGTGGTTCCTTGAAAACGTACAAGGGGCCACCGCAATTATCGTAATGTTCGGCGATAAGGTGCGTGTCAATCGGGGCACATATCACCTGCGTTTGATCCAATACACCTTTCCTAGGTAGATTCAGAGCTCTTTGAAGCCGGTGAGGTCAACCTTTGAAAAATAGGTATTTTATTCTGAAGAATTGAGATCACAATCTCAGCCGGACCCCAACTACGAGTTGTTTCGACGATGTCGGTAGGATACGGTACGTTTATCTCCGTCCCATAATTGAAGCCACGAAGCTCATAATTCTACAATTAGATCATATCGACGTGAAAGAAATATCGAAACGAAAAATCAAACTCGGCTACACACCAGATGTCCTGAGCGATGCAGGTGCATTGTCCCCTTTATTGCAGAGTTCACGAGCTCCCGTTGATCACAGATATCCGCACCAGTCGCCGACATATGTATCATGCTAGCCCTCATGGCGGGACGCAACGCTCGCGAATCCATGGCAGTGGTCAATGAAGGCAAGGTCAGTTCTTTCCATATCGCCAATCCCACATCGCCCCGCGCTAACTGATTCCCTGCCCGATGCCACATATACAGTGGCCGAATTACAGCTGGGCCCCCTTTCTCTTCTGCGGGCGCCAGCTGTCCTCCACTGCCACCTCCCAGCGCACCGTCGGCTTCATCGGCTTCGGCCGCATCGCGCACGCCACCCTCGCGCGTCTCATTCCCTTCGGCTACACGCACTGCCTCTATCTCGCCAACCCCTCTTCCGCGCCCGCGACCGCGCGCGACGCTGCCCTCGCTGCGCAGCACCACTTGCAGTCCGTCCAGCGCGTCGATGCCGACACGCTCGCCGCGACGAGCGACGTCGTGTTCGTGCTCGCGCCAGGCGGCGCGGCGACGGAGCACCTCGTTGGCGCGCGCTTCCTACGCCGCATGAAGCCGACTGCCGTGCTCGTGAACGCGAGTCGCGGGACGCTCGTCGACTCGGACGCGCTGGCGACGGCGCTGCGCGAGCGCTGGATCTGGGGCGCGGGGCTCGATGTCGTCACGGGCGAGCCGAATATAGCTGCGGACCACCCGCTGGTGAAGGAGCCTAGGTATATTTCAACCCTTCCTTCTGTCAGAATGAGAGGGTTATTTGGTTTTTTATTAGATGTGTCGTTGTGCCACACATTGGCAGTGCAACAATTGAGACACGGATTGATATGGCCACCCTTGCTGTGAACAACGCTCTTGCAGCCATTGCGGGCGAGGCAATGCCAGCATCCGTAGAATTCTGATGCATACCGCTTGCATACTACCGCTAATTGTGTGTACGTGGTGAATCGTGATGCGCAATACTACATCCCTCTCTTGAATTGAAATTTCTGTCCCGGTCTAAGCACCTATTGCACGGATGACGAATGGCTCATGATCTTTGGACGTACAGCTTTTGAGGGAAAGTCAATAATTTTGTGGATCAATGCATGAGGAGTTCCGCCGCTCCAGTGTCAGCGATCTCGTCGAATTCACCTTAAATGCTTAGTTGCTCCCGACTGGGACAGCCGACGACTCGAGTCGCCCGCGAGCATGGGCCCTACATATTATTATCAACTGTTCTCAACGTATGCTCTATATTCTTCTCGGTCGAATTGTTCCCGACTTACCGATGCTCTCCTTTTCTGATAGAGATCGCGCGCCGAACACGTTGAAATTTTCCTAACAGTGGACCCCGTATCTAGTGCACCGTCGCAGCCGACCTAGACACTATGTACATATGTGTAATAACTCAGAACGCACCTTGGAGATGGAATTGTAGTGCGGTGGGGCATATGTTACACGGCAATTATCCTAGTGACGATACGAACAAATTTCTCGGTCGTATAACCCTTCAAGAACTCAAAGACAAGTCTGACGCAGTAGTTGAAGATAGGTCGTGAATACCGTGCACTCAAATGATTTGCTCAACACTGGTAGAGTGTATCTATCATATTCATACAAGTGTCATCGATTCTCTAAAGTGTGCGGGAGCCGCTGGCACCACTCTAGCACCCTATCCGCGACCCTCTTCACCAGGGCTTCATACTCCAAGTTCTGATGCGGTATAAAAATTCCCGTGTGCGCGTTGACTTCGTCGGCCACCCCTGCAATTGGCACCTCCTCCCACCGCTCCAAGCCGCCTAGGTACTGGCCCAGCCCGGTGGGGAGCACGACGAAGTGCCGACGCTTCTTTTTCTTCTTCGGGCTCGCCGTTCCCGCTTTCGTGTTCCCGATATCAGAGTCAGTTGTCGACGACACTGATAAGAGTGAGGTGTCAGATGGCGCGGGTAATATCCCATTCACGCGGAGCGCCTCATCATCATCGACCATCGGCCCTGTAGCATGCGCGCTTTCAGGCGCATGATCCGCCGTCACAGTGTGCGTGTAATAATTAACCCATACACCGCCTGTGGCCTCCCAGGCGACGAGGTGCGTGTAGCGCGCCTTCAGCCCTGAGGGGTCGAACATGCAGATCCCGAACTGGAGGTGCTCGACGACCCAGCGCTTCGCTGCGGAGATAGGGTCGTCCGCGTGCTTGCGCAACCAGCGTGCGACGGGCTCGTCGCTGTGTGCGCTAATGAACGAGACTGCGCGGTCGACGAACTGCGAGGATGGCGATGGGGTTCGGGAGCGCAAGGAGGACGTAGACGATGTACTGAGACTGAGATTCGACGACGCAGCACTGCCGTGATCCCTTAACGGAGGACGAACTTGGTACAATCATCAGATACATTTTGGCGTTGCTGCGGAATAAATATCACTTACTGTGCGCCTGCCGCTTGAACTCCTCCCAGTCGTCCGTGACCTTCGGGTCCACGATCTGGACCTGCGGATGCTGGTTCATTGCCCGCTCGGATCGAGTATCTTTTCCCTTGTCCTCGCCGTCCTTCGGGAGGAGCGACGCTATCCCTGTGATAACGACATGTGGATGCATCCCGAGAAACGGTGTGTCGAACGACACCACCCCGATGGTGCGCTTCGGCTTCCCCGGTACATTGGTGGACGGATCGGTAGCAGCCTCAGCAGCCAGAAGTCCTCCCATAGAATGGCCGAGAAGTATTACTGGACCGGGAGGTTGTGTAGATAGCCTGGCGATGAGGGACTATCAGAACTGCGCCTCCACCACAGTGCCACAACACCAACCATTCCAAAAAGTTCTTCGTTGCATGCGATATCGGCTTGACACTTTTGTACGTTGGGTACAGGCTACTCTGTATGGTGATATCGAGGTTTTGCGGAATGGCTGCGCTCAGGCACTCCTGCAGGTGCTTGGGGAAGGACTAGCACGACGATCAGATAGAGTCAGCCACTATGGCGGCGCGGCGTAAACTCTACCTGAAATGTGGTGTCGTTTCCTGTAAACCATCATGCATCAGCAGTCAGGGCTTGTTCAACGTATCGAAGATAAATTCAATACCTTGGAATCCGTGGATATAGACCAGATGCACCAGCGTTGGCATTGCACAAGAATAGGAGGTTCTGAGGAGGCTCCTCCGAGTCGGGACTTGTGTCCGGACATGGTGGCAGTTGGGTGGCAGTGAACATAAATTTAGATTCGGTCATTTATTTTTATAGGTGATTATTCACTGCTTCATTAAAGGTGCGTTTCCATACATATATTTCAGTAGTCTTATTACATTCAATGAAAGGTATTTATACATGAACTGATACAGAAAATATCTTTACTTGATCTCTATTGCTGGGTTTAGTGGGAATAGGTTGAGATACAAGAAAATGTACATCCATCACATATTCATTACGAACAGCCCAAAGTCCTTGTCTTCGTGCGCGAATAGATAGTTCAGAACACCAGCCAGGCGAATTCCTCCTTGCGCAAGTAGCTTCTCCACGATCATCTGCTTCTCAATGACTCCAGCATACTCGGGTGTGTCGAGGTCGAGTAACGCAGCGCCCGCGAGGTCAGTGTGATCTTCCTCCTCCTCGTTCCCCGTGTGGAAATGGGCGCCCGAATCGAAGCGCACGTTGAAGGGGGGCTCATCGAGCTCCTTGGGCCATATAATGTCGCAATTGAGCTGGTGTAGTGGTTGCGCCCAGTGATGTGGGCACACGACGGGGCCATCGGGCGTAATCTCCACGCCATCCCGCAGGACGGCCTGAACGATCTTCGACGTCGTCCGGTAAGCAGCTTGCCACATTGTCAGAAGACCGGAAGCGGCAGCAGGCTCAGTCGCCTCCACTGGAGAAGCGCAGCTCAGCCATTCTGCGGCGTCGTCCGCCCATGGGTTCAGGAGGCCTTCCCACATGATGCGCCTGATGTATGAGTCGTAGATTGTTCCCCGCAGCGCCTTTTCAATCTTCGGGTACGGGAGAGGACGCGAGTAGTTCCGGGGTACTGTGCGCACAGCTTTAGCAATCAGGAAACCGTCCCACAGGGAGTGCATGTCTATTCAAAATCAGCAAAAGTAAATTCAATTCAGAATATCATCCTTACTTGTCTGTCTCGATCCAAACCTGACCTTGACAGAGTTTCCACCCCGATCCCTCCCGGTGAGGTGCAGCGGCTGGTGCATATCGCCGACAAAGTGGATGAGAAACTTGAGGGCTTCATTAGCGACCATGTCGCTCGTGTCCTCGTTCACCCAGTCCAATAGCAAATTGGTGGTGTTCTGGATACCGTCGAGCACGTTTATGCCCTGACGTCCCGCCCATCCGCGAGGACCTGGGAAAGCGCATGTCTGCGATGGGTAGTCGTCCAGTGCACCAATGTAGTGCAGTGCTGCAGACCACCGCATCTGGTTCCGATGTTGGTCCGCCCAGGTGGCGACGGATGCCATATGGCACCGCCCGTTGGGTAGATCGAGGATATCACACACAGTTGGTAAGACGCTTGGGTGTAAGTACATCTGGGCTATCGTGG
Source organism: Hypholoma sublateritium FD-334 SS-4 (assembly GCA_000827495.1). Lineage (NCBI taxonomy): Eukaryota > Fungi > Basidiomycota > Agaricomycetes > Agaricales > Strophariaceae > Hypholoma > Hypholoma sublateritium. The sequence goes on along the minus strand of KN817526.1, from coordinate 550,001 downwards.
CGACAATTTCGTGCCCTTTGAGAGAGTAAGCATTGGCGAATATTGTACTTTATGAGTTGCCCGTACCTGCAGCACCCCAAGCAAAGCTCCCCGGGAGATATGAACATCCTAGAACAGCAGCAGTGGCAAAAGCAGGTGAGGGCCGCATTGTCAAAACGAGTTGGAGGAGTTCCTTGCTGACAATCGCGCGTACTTATACTAAACAAAAAGCAGACAAGAGATGACTGGAAATAGCTGGTTCGGGTCGTCAGGCATGCCAAGCGTGACAAAGGCACCGGAGCGCGTCCGCCGTCGGTGGCGTCGCGCCCAATTGGCGCACGTGCGAATTATTTTTATCTCTTCCCTCGACACTAGTGGCGGCGGCACCCGACCTGAACCTCGACATACTAGTATCTAGAGAGGCTCATTATGTTCAAATTTGACTTTGACATCGACGATGCAGAAGAATTCGATGAACTCGCCGGCGTAAAAGCCTCAGAACCCATCCAAGCCACCGCAGGTGATGAGGCGCCCGTTCTAGAACCATTCTCTGAGCTCCCCATTCACCAGCTCGTTCGTGACCTATTTCGCCAGCAACAACTGCGGCCCTGATGACGACGTGATTCTAGCTGGACGCTTTCCCGCAACTCATATCGTATTCCCCGCTTTCCATACCTCTTACATCGCCTCGCAAAGCAACGACTCTTGTGCGGCGCGATTTATTCGACGCTCGGTTCCAGCTCATCGCAGAGGGCGCTGGGGATGCACCTGAAGAGCCACCGAATCCGAAAGACGAAATTTCAGAAGCAGGAAGGTATCCAGAGAGCGATCGAAAGGCTCTTGGATTTCTCGACGCACCTTCAGATCTAGTTCCAGGAGTGTATGAGGGCGGCCTCAAGACATGGGAGTGCAGTCTGGATCTCGTTGAATATCTCGATGGTTTGAAGGATGGCCCCGAGTATAACAGTTTTACGGGCAAAAAGATTCTCGATGTGCGGCCTCTTCCTCGCTTCAAAAGAATATACAGGAGCTAACATTTTCACAAGGTTGGCTGTGGTACAGGCGTTCCATCGATGTACGTACTTCGAGAACTCCTCGAATGCCTGGAACCAAACGAAAAAGGCGCGACCAAGACGGAAATTCATCTCCAGGACTACAACGCCTCGGTCTTACAACTTATGACGCTTCCTAACATGCTGTTGACATGGTGTACGCACGCTCTCCCATGTTTTGATATAATATACACTTTGATTTACCTCTTTTTTGCAGACTCTTCCATCCACGCAGATCCTTACAGATATACGACCAACGACTCTGAGACCGCGCCAACGATTGACCTCAACGTTCCAGGCGAAGTTATAATCACCCCCCAGCTCAAAAGCGCGTTCCTTGAATCACTGGCATCGCTGAACATAACCCTTCGCTTCTTCTCTGGCTCATGGGATACTTTCAGCCCTATCGAGACCGCTGGTAAAAGCGGCTACGATGTCCTCTTGACGTCTGAAACGATCTACCGCACTGAGAGTCTCGGGCCGTTAATCAACCTCATGCACTCAGCGTGTACCGGGAAAGCACCGCCGACACTTGAAAGTCTTGTCTCTGATCTGAACATCAGCAAGTCCACCCCATCGGAGAGCCGCCCTTCCCTGTGCTTGGTTGCTGCCAAGGTGTTATACTTCGGTGTGGGAGGGGGCGTTTCCGATTTCCTACAAGCCATCGAGGGACATAAAGGTCGCGTGGAAACTGTCCTGGAGCGAAGAGCGGGCGTTGGACGAAAAATCATGCGCGTTTACTGGCCATAATACACAACTCCCCCTTTCTTGATCGATGTACTAAATATATATTATTTGCGCTGCCTTTCGTATTTTGGGCCCACTCTCCAGCGCTACATGCCTTTATATTACACACCGGTCTGTGATGTCACGGCATCGCTCATCCAGAATTGGCAGCGCTGAATCTGCGCGTCGGTGATGTTTTGCATGGCCGAATCTGTATTGACAGCCCCACCGCGGGCAAGAACGAGATGCGAGCGCGTGGTTCCGTCGGCGAAGGGCGCCCACAAGGGCGATGTCGCCTTGCGTGCTGCCGAGGGGTCGCCGCTACCAGCGAATGACGTCCAGTATGCGATGGCCTCCGTTGAGAGCGCCTCCTCAGTCTAAAGTAGGTATTGCGCAGTGAATCATCGAGCCATGATTATAGGAGAAAAGAATGCACATCATTGAATGGAGTAAACGTGTTGCCTGCGTTTCCGAAGGTGCTGAGGTTGAACGTTGAAGTGAGAAGGGCACAGCGGCAGAAGACATCTAAATTCCTTACTTGGTTCCTGTATGTAATTTGAGTGCCTGGGCATTGATGTATGACCAGAGAGCACGCACCATCAAAGAGGAAATACAGGTCAGAAGTATGCATTGCACCAAGATATGGGTTCGCGTTATATAAGACTGGGTCCGGCGCATTCCACCTTTTGCGTCGCATTCAGGGACTTGTTGTTCGTGGTCGTCTACAAACTTACGCGTATGCAAAGACATTCTGGACATTCTTTTGCAGACTTTTGTCGGCGAAGTATATATCCCTGGTGCATGCATTCAGCACGAATTCCTTCGGAAATCAACATAACGTACATGCAAGTAAAGACGATATCTCCAGCTATGGCGGTCGCGCGCTCATACTCAGTCGCAAATGGACTATTCGGAGTGCCAGGAGCAGGGTACAGGCTCAGCGCTTGAGTAATGGTATCATTCGTCTGAGAAGCCGTACAGGTGAGATGATATCCAGCACAACCCCAGCAGTAGAGATAGGAAACGTACAACCCCTGGCCATCGCGAAAACACTCGCGTCCGTATATCATCTTCCGTAATAAACTGAGTGGGATTTCCGCCCGCAAACGTATTTCCGTCGCCCGTACAGTGGCCACCAAGGAAGTCCACTGGGCTGAACTTTCTGGCCGTGATGAGGCGCGATGGGAGATCCGGCATAATCCCATTCACGCCATCGACAATTGGGGCAAAGGCCCCGTTAGGATTTCGATTGGCAGCACTAACAATGGCACCTAGAGTGACGCGGTGAGAAGGTCGAAGTGCGTGACATTTTGACTGCATGTACCAATAGAGGCTTTCCTCAGGCAGTCCATCGTCGTGCCATCGGAAGGAGAGCACCCCGCATAAATGGCTGCGTTATCTGATGCGGGAAGTATCACAAATATCGTTCAGACTAGAGGAGAAGGATAAACCCACTAAAGTTCGTCTCTACCTGGCTAGGAGACATTGTTGGCCCATATCCAATAGACTGGGCGATGGCACGCTTGAAAGGCACTGGTTTTGAGCCTAAATATAGATTCAGTAGGCCGTTCGGAGGCAAAATATAACTTGAATATGAGTGTACTGCAGTGCAATGCACACACCTCCGTAGGCCACCACCTGCATCATAACAGATGCCCCGCCAGCGCTTTCTCCAGAGATTGTGATCTTATCGGGGTCGCCGCCGAAAGCAGCGATATGGCGCTGTATCCATTCCAAACCAGCTCTCTGATCGAGCAGGCCCGCGTTTAGATCACCGTCTTTTTCAACCTCCGGGCCTCCCAAGAATCCGAGGATGCCCATTCGGTATGTTATCGAGACACTAATTATCCCTCCGGGGTGTTGTGCGACCCAGTCATACATGGGGAACCCTTGTGGTGTCTGCGATAGCCGTGTCAGTTATGGTTATAAATCGAACAGTACGGTTCTTAGTACTTACGCCATAATAAAATCCACCGCCCTGTTGAAGTTCTCGCCATTAATTATGGTAAATCATCTTTAAGAAAGCTCCCTACATGAATGTATACGGCCACAGGAAGTTTGGAGCCCTCAGTTGCATTTGTTGGCTTCCATACGTTCAGCGTCAGACAGTCTGAATGCGTGCAATGAATTCTCTCGGTCTAAGATAACGTTGAGATAAACATACCCTCAGATCCTATACCGACGACCGCGGGACGTTGGATGCAAGGGGGTCCCCAGTTTCTGGAATCGGAAACGCTAGACGCAGTGGCATGTTCGTTTAGTGGCTGAGGCGCTCTGAAGCGCAGATTTCCAAGGGGGGGCTGGGCATATGGAATGCTCCCAAAGAAAGTAACAGGCCCGTTTGCAATGCCCGTGGGAGAGGTCGAATTCCCAGCAAATGCTGCATATCCAACATCGACAACGGGCCCCAGACTGGATGTCAGAGCCGCTTGAACAGTTGACCCAGCGCAAGTTAAAGCAGCCACAACGAGAAAAGTACTGGAGCGACCCATTGTCTATTCAGTGGACAATGTCCGACGTGGCATGGTGCGCTCCAGCACGAAGTATTTAACGAAGTCCAGTTTCGAGGCAGAAGCACGCTGTCATCTAGAGAGCATGGTCATCGAACTCCAGGACAAGATCACAAGACATAATATCGGTATCAAAGCAAAGGCAAAAGGTTGCTGGAAGCGGCCCGCTAACGTTCCGACTTGCAGTATTAATACATGTCGAAGGTGGCAGCCGTGGACCGACGATCCGGATTTCGGTCTGATAGAGAGAACAGACGGAGCTTGGATGATAGCCCGTCCTCAGGTTTCGGCACTATTCAATACTAACATTATGTGAAAAAACAAACAAAATTGAACCTCGCCGTAGATATCGATTCTCCTTGACTTCTTCCAGCGTTCGTTCAGACTCCGGTTTGCGCTACAACAGGGTCGGTCATCCAAAACTGGCAGCGTTGAATCTGCACGTCGGTGATGTTCTGCATGACCGAGTCTGTGGTGACGGCGCCGCCTCGTGTAAGCACGAGATGCGAGCGAGCGCTTCCATTTGCGAACATTGTCCAAGCGGGCGACGTCGCTTTGCGTTCTGCCGAAGGATTGCCTGTGCTTGCGAATGACGTCCAATATGCAATCGCCTCTGTCGCAAGCGCTGCCTCGCTCTGAAGCAGGCGTCAATTAGCAATTCTCAATCATCCAGAAGAAGGGGCGCACGCTGTTGAATGGGTTGAAAGAACTCCCTGCATTACCAAAGCCACTGAAGTGGGAAGCCGAGATTAGCCACCAGTGGCTGAGAGCTATACATGTCTCTTACACAGTACCTGTAGATGAAATCAAGCTACACTTTTAAGAGTTATAAGACTTCAAACACTCACCGTCGAAGAGAAAATATGTGTCCGAGCCATGCATTGTACCGAGGTACGGACTGGCGTTGTACAACACGGGATCTGGTGCGTTCCACCTATGAGCGCAAACCTTTAACACCAGACACGTCGTATCATGATTAATGGGACAGCACTCACGCAAATGCAAAAACATTAGGGGATTTCTTTTGCAAGCTCTTCTCTGCGAAATAGATATCCCTAGCAGATAATAAATGCCAGAACCCATCGCAGCAGAAGTCACGAACATGCAAGTATACACAGTATCTCCTGCGATGGCGGCGGCGCGTTCATACTGGGTTGCAAATGTGCTGCCTGGGGTGCCGGGTGCTGGATACAATTTCAACGCCTTGGTGATAGTATCGTTTGTCTGGTATTCCGAGTAAGTGTATCTTCCGCAGCGCCTGCGGAAGCAGTAAAGTCCACGACGTACTACTGCAGGCCATCTCGAAAATACTCGCACACGGATATCATCGTCCGTGACAAATTGGGATGGGGTTCCGCCCACGAATGTGTTACCATCTCCAGTGCAGTGTCCACCGATGAAATCCACGAGGTTGAATCTTCCGGTAGTGATGAGGCGGGACGGAAGGTCTGGGAGGAATCCATTGGCGCCATCGACGATCGGGGCGTAGGCCCCATCCGGATTACGGTTGGAGGCGCTAACAAGGGCACCTAGAACACAATGAGAATGGCGATCAACTCAGTTATCAAGTAGACATGCCTATAGAGGCTTTCCGGAGACAGGCCATTGTTGTTCCATCAGAACCAGAACATCCAATTTCCATGACCGCATTGTCTGACGTTGGGCAATATTAGGAACCTAACGTGCTAAGGGTGCCATTTATTAGTGAAGGTGCATACTGAAGTTATTCTGTATTTGGGTGGGGGACATTATTGGACCATATCCGATCGATTGAGCGATAGCACGCTTGAATGGAACAGGCTTTGATCCTGATGATGTATAATGAGGAGGAATAATTACAAATTGGTGACAGGGACAAACCTCCATAGGCCACGATCTGCATCATGACGGAAGCCCCGCCAGCACTTTCTCCAGAGATGGTAACATTATCCGGGTCGCCACCAAAAGCAGCGATATGGCGCTGTATCCATTCGAGACCAGCTCTCTGATCGATTAGACCAGCGTTAAGGTCACCGTCTTGTTCAACCTCAGGGCCTCCTAAAAATCCGAGGATGCCCATTCGGTAAGTTATCGAGGCTGCTACTATCCCTCCGGGGTGCTGGGCGACCCAATCGTACATGGGGTACCCTTGTGGTGTCTTCGGGGCGTTAGTGTAGATTCCGCAGCAAGATAACCTGTCTTACACCAGCCTCAAATCCACCGCCCTGGCAAAGTGCACTATTAGCCAAATTGCTGTTTTTATCGTAAAAATAGCTCACATGGAAATAGACAACCACAGGGAGCTTTGAATTGGCGGTCGCATTTGTCGGCTTCCACACGTTCAAAGTCAGGCAATCTCAGCATACGTGCATTGAGTGCTCTCGCCGCGATACGAGCTTCTAAGGAGATCGCATACCTTCAGACCCAATTCCAACCACAGCAGGAATTTGCAGGCAAGGAGGTCCCCAGTTTCTTGCGTCAAGAACACTGGAAGCAGTTGTTTTCTCGTTCAATGGCTGAGGTGCCCTGAAGCGTAGATCTCCGAGAGGAGGCAGGGCGTATGGTACACTCCCGAAGAATGTGACAGGTCCGTTTGCAATGCCGGCGGGGGACGTCGAATTTCCTGCGAATGCCGCGTATCCAACATCGACAACTGGTCCAAGATTCGAGGTCAAAGTCGCAGTAGACGGCACTGCGCAAAGTACAGCGAGCAGAGAGGCCAATGCATAGAGAGCCGCCATTCAGTCAGCTGGGATGTCCTACGTGGCAAGGTGCACCCTTTCGTTTGACATTTAACGAAGGCCGTCAGTGGAGTGGATAACTTCTTAGCAAGCGAATATGGGCATCGAATCCAAGGACAAGATCACACGACAGAATAACGGTATTAGAACCAGCGTAGAAGGTTGGCACAAGCGGCCCGCCGTGAGGTCATGGCTTTCCGATGTGTGCACGCGCGCCACATTTAAACAGGTCAGCCCAGAAAGTTGTTCGATGAGCTTCAATTTGGAAGGGTATCCGTTCTCTAGGACCTGGAGAGCGTAGATTGGAGGAATTCTGTGCTTGAAAAGTTGTTGGTTGCGTTCAAGAGAGGGTTTAATCTCCGACGCTTCAGCCGGATTCTAGCCGCCGACGTGCGTGCTCATTCTTGCTCCGCGCGTCGATCTTCCGCTCCAGCCCCTCTGTAGTCGATTTACCTTCGTATCTCACATATTAAACTCGGAAATTTTCTAAATCAGATGCCCACAGACGTCGCTAACTCTTCAAGAAAACAAGCAGATGACGTCTGGGCTTTTGACTTCAGGACACCCTTGTGCCATACCAACGCCTCCGACGACTCCGACGATGCTGATGAGCCGACAGTTTCGAACGAGGCCAAATTGCGACAGGATCTGGACCTGTCAACACGCGAGGAGCACGTCGTGTACAAACCGAATCCGTTCAGCATCGCGAAGGCAAATGCGGCGTATCGCTCCAATGTCCCGAGCAAAAAGGTGCCGCCACCTAAGTTGGGTCGAGCGTCGTTGGCTAAGGCGACAAATCCTGGGCAGAAGACGCTGCTTGAGGGGTTTGAGATTCAGAAAAAGCGCATTACACTTCCAGCGCCTCGTACAATGCCAATTCCTGTTACGCTTGCTCTAATGAGACCCAAAGACACTGAAACAGAAACACTGAAATCAGCGAAGGAACACGATACACAACGCATCCTGATCTCGAAGGCTAATGCGCCTCCGTTGAGCTCAAATTGCTCAGGGAGCGTACCCAATTCGCGTCGTGGCACGAGCAATCACGTTCATAACGACCCTAGAGTCTCTCAAAATGCGCATATATTCACTAAAGCTGAGCAGAATGATGACATAGGTCCTATTGATACTTGTCTCGACGCTGAACTGAGAATGCTCACCGCATATTTCAGCCCAATTCTCGTTTTCTCTAGACACTGCTAAACCCAGAGGAATTTATTCGCACCCTGAACGTCACGTACCTCGAAAGCAGAGTCCGATCATATCCTTTTCTTCTCCAGCTGCCTCGCCTGCACGCTACTTTCCGTCGAATGATATGACCGATGCTTTTGCGCCGTACTTTTCTTCGCCTATCAAAGCGCAATATGACCGATTCGCAAACTCCAAACCTCCTAATCACCCAAAGAGACCCTCCGCGCTCAATCCATCTGAACATAAGGCTACTCGCCGTTTCCAACCCCTTCGTGCAGTAACAAAGCCCAATTTCACAAGTTTGTGACTAGATAAACGTCCTAGAACAATAACTGTCCAACCTGGCTGACATCTGTTTCTGCAATTTACAGAACAAGACCCGCAAACAACTGGAAGGGCAGTAAAATACGAAGACCAATATCATGGCGCTGATGTGCCATTCCCCGTATGTCAAAGCGCCAGTGATCGCGTCGGTAAATACGAGCTACTCCAAGAGCCAGAGTTGATTCCCGCAAACGACACGGAATTCTATACTGACCAACATTTCGAGGCACAACTTGAAGAAGCGAGGTACCAGGTCCAACCGCAGATCCAACCTGCAAAATCACTACGCGCAATATCCAGCTTCGCCCACACCGCCCCGGAGCTCTTCACCAGACTTCAAACAAAGCGGCCGGCCGCAGTCCAGCGCGACGCGTACGCCTTCTCCGCGAACGACCCCGACGAGGCCTGGAACACACTCCCTGCGCGCAAGAAGACAAGGCCTAAGTACGTTTGCCTTCGTCCGACCGCATCTCAGCTTTATTAACGCCGTCTCTATTTTGTGTCTCGCAGCGTCCCAGCATCGGCGCCGCGCTTCACGAGCGCGTTCACCGTGCGCGGGATAGCGCCGGCGCTGCCGCGTAATGCCGTCGCAGCGGAATCGAGGAACACCTGCGGCCGTCGAGTCCATATATATCTGCCACCGCCGCCCGCATCTACTGCTTCCCACGACCTGCGCGCGCCAGTAGATAGACGGTCGCCCAAACCTGCCATGCAGGAGGCGGAATGCGGCGTAGGTTCTGACCCGGTGATGAAAACCGAGGATGATATGCCTGCCGCGCCAGCGTCTGACGCGAGTGTGGCAGCGTACCCGTCGCCGAAAGGAAGGCACAGCGACCCGAGCGAACACGCGCCACGCTCCGCGCGCGCGCGGACCGAGGCACAGGATATGTTGAAGTGGGAGGAGCACACTGACGCAACGCTGTACCGCCCGCTCTCGCCGCCGATGTCGGACCTCGCAGCGCCGCCCGAGGACGCGGAACCGCGCATCACGGTGGATGTGGGCCGCATTCGGGCGGGCTACCCATCTACAAGGGCCGACATTAGGAAGGTGTGTGTTGCGCTTGTGTAGTACGAGGCCTAACACACTCACTGCGCGCTGAACCCTAGTAGCGACGACGCACAGGGAGCGAAGTGTGGGACATGTTGGGGCTTGAGAGTTGCGGAGCTGTGTTCAAAGACGTCGGTGAACCTGCGCCTAATGAGAATGAGATTCGCATTATGGTTTGGGAGGGTCTCCGTGAAGCGGTTTGAAGCATATTTGGTGTCGGGTGGACGACGACGAGAAGCAGCGGGGCGGGCGGTGGGGTAGTATATGTATGTGCGCGGGATACTTACGGGTGGGGTATACTGGCGGAGCAATGCTGGGGTATTCAAGGGCGAGGAATTTGAGGGACGGGTTTATAATACTCTACCGCGGCGGCCAGCATTTTCCACTGTTCATCCGATGCTTGCGCGCTGTGGCTCGGGCCCACGCCGCAGTGCTGCTGTTTCGGGCCGCCGTCATACTTCAAGTTTTTACCACGGGTGGCTCCACATGTACAAGCTTGGTACAAACTGCCTATTATAAGTATACGCTTTTGTTTACAACTATATCTTTCACCCATTCCGTATTCTGGCACAGTCAAAGCGCTCAGCTAAAGCACTACACGACATATATCGGCGATTTAATTTGTACAATTATAATGTTACCTTAACAAAGACGAAACGAAGTCTCTGTCTTCAACCGGCGATATGCTACCTGCTGCCAGCATGTGTGCATATGTGAAAACAAAAAGAAATTGTATTGTCGGGAAACCTTCACCTTCAAGGTTCAACCTAGTAATCTCAGTACATTTCTTCCAACAAACGGTGCATCGTGACGTGGTTGACGTGGTGTAAAAGACTGACTACTCAAGAGTCAAGACGAGGGTCCTTGGATGGAATAGACACTTTGCAGAGGCATATTCACACTGGGACCAGCGTCGGCCGAGTTTGAGCCGTTCGTTATTTCCGACTCATAACCTGTATCCGCCAGAGGCATACCAATTGGAATCTGGTCTACTGCATCTTCTTCGTCTGTCGCGTTGAAGTTACGGTTGGTGCGCCGAACAAATTGTAGGTCAACACAGGAGTAGAACGCGTTACGGGTGTCGCCGATATTCCAGCGGGCAAGAATCGTGTATCTCCCATTTGGCAAGCGGTTCAAGGGGACAGGATGTACTACCGTGGCTGGAGGAGTGGCGTTTCTCTCGTTAAACGAGGCGATCAAGAAGTGGTTGTGTTGGTATATGACAAAGTATTCCCAAGTGGCCGTCCTGTGCGGCGCAGTGAGTGTCCACGTGAAGGGGAAAGTGTTGAAGCCCGGAGGGACCGCGAAGAAATGTCCCCGCCACAAGGCCTCATTGTTGAGCTCGCGGAACCGTGGGCCGTTGCCATTGCACATGAACGAGCCCTGCCGCGCCTCGACACTCTGCGGCTCCCACCGAACGGGACCACAGTTAGGCACCTGGTTATTTGCACAACGGGCTTGTCGACTTGGCGGCTGGCTGACGTATCCATGCGCAGAAGCAGGAGCCACATAAATGTGCAGCGTGGCAATGGCGAGAAATGAAAGGGCGAGAATGTTAATCATGAAGGGCACGATAGCGGTAAAACTATAATGCAAGTGAGTTGATGCGCTACAGGGAGTATGGGCACTGCTACTTACTTCAATCTTGGTAATGTCGAAATTCAAGCGCTGGTGCTGAGCCTGAGGTGCGCCTTGGGTACGACGTTAATTTTTGAGAGCTCAACTTCCTGCAAGGCTTTATATTCAAGTTAGTCCATCCTCCGGTCCGGCCAGGAAGGGATATGTGATCGACCGTCGCCAGCGTCGAGAGGTCTGTGCTAGGAATTAGCGTAAGAACCAACTGGTCCACGATGACGGCTAACGTATTCATTCTATATTTTTAAGACCGGCGTGGTTCGACGCGTTCGCCGCACATGCCCTGCATATATAAACAAGAATAACGATCACCAGGTTCTTGCAAGGTTCTTGCGGAGGTGTCAGTACTTAGTGCAGCTATATCAGGCCTTGCATCTACTAAAAAGTAGAAGAAGGATGGTACAAGAAAGACGTGAATGATAATCGGATGATCGAAGGATTCGCCTAGAAGACTCGAGCCTTGCTCCAGCCGCTGCGGCCATAAACTTGAAGGAACTCGACGATCGTATTGTAATATTTGAAGTCGGTTTCAATCGCATTATTTGTATTAATTAAGATCTGTCACATTATATAATGCTACATTGTCGCAACGTTGTGGAGGTGAATGTTCTCTACGGCCAAGACCTGAGTTACCTGAACTGCTCACTGTAATATTGATCGACCCTGCTTGTCAAGGATTAGGAAAGAAAACCAGAAGGTGAAGCACCGGAGCAGATGAAAGCACTATGCACCCCAGATCCCTATCAATTTATCCAGTCAATCGCGAAATTAGAGCGAGACTAAGGCGGTGGAGATATGTCTAGGAACGAGCACCAGAAAAAGAAACGGACCTCAAAATTTGCTGTATGACAACCGAATTCGAACGATTAAATGCAGCTGGAATAAATACCATATATCACACCCAACGATGTCGATAATTATTTTGTAAGAAGACACTGGCGAGAGTACGATTTTACAAAAAATGGAAGCACAAGTAGAATCTGAAAATGTATGGTCTTGCATTTAGCTGCAACTCCGGTTTGGATCATTCTCTCAAAAAGTATGATTTATTACTATATAAGGAAATTCACCCAGATTTTTGATCAAATAGTTTTCAATGTAGCAAAGTCCTCATCATTCTTGATGATGTTCCCAGAATCCATGACCGATAGCATGCAGCAGCCCATAGCGGTCATCGCTGAAAAATTAAAACGCAAAGGTGTCGGGTCGGTTGTACTAGTACTAACGCGTCTGTCACTGCTGCCATCCGAGTCAAATACTAGACGGTCGTCCGAGTCACCGCAACGGTATGACATGTAAGTAAGCCCAATTATATCCGTCGGAATGTCGCCATACAATTCATACTATTTAAATTTGAAGTATTTGTGGTTCGGACATTACCTTTGGCCGTTCCTTGTTGGGATCCCCCATCCTTTAGTTATTCCTTCTTGGTCTACTAGGCTTGTGATTCGTTCCAACAGATGGATTTCGATGTCTACGATGGGACGCGCTTCAATATTAAGGCGAAGGCGGCCTTCGAAACAATCCTATTATCACTAACCCGACAATGCGCCCCGAAAGCGCCGTGTTAAAGCCAGCGTTCCATTAAAATAGGTCACAAACAGGCTGGTTCTCCCAACTTCGCGGAGGGTGAAATCCATATTCCAGCGGCGCCGAGAATGGCTTCCAGGGATTCCTAGCAGAATGCGGCAAAAAGGGGGCCTCTAGGCAGCCACGACGCTTCAGCCAGACTGTCGCCGCCCCGAGCCATTCTTGCCCAGTGCGTCCATCTTCCTTACTGGACTCCAGCTACATATTTGTGTATCCCCTATATCCAACACGGTCGCCTTCTAAATCAGATGCCCATGACGGGACCCTTCGAAAAAGGATGGCAAGCATATGATATCTAGGTTTTTGACTTGTGCCACGACGCCGACGACTCCAACGATCCTGATGGATCGGGAGTTTCTAATGAGACCAAGCTGCAGCATGAGCTGGACCTATCAACACGCGAAGAGACAGTGGCATAGAAGGCGCCTCAGTCTTGACCGCGTCGAGCGTCGCTGACCCGTACGACAAAAGGCTATGAGAAGAGGCCGCTTTTGCACCGTATTTTTCTCCGACCCCGCAGCTCGCGAGAGCACGGCGAGCCGCGTATTACCGTGAATGTTGGGGGTATTCGTAGAGCCAGCAGGCAGAAGGTGTGTCGCGCTTGTGTCATACGAGGCCGGATGCGCTCACTGTGCGCGCCGAGCCCTAGTAGCGACGATGCACAAGGAAAGAGGCGTGGGACATGTTGTGGCTTGAGAGCAGCGGAGCGACGGAGTATGAAGACGTTGGTGAACTTGCGGCTACTGAGAACGAGATTCGCACTATGGTTTGGAGGGACTCTGTGATGCGGTTTGAAGAATTTCTGATAGAATACGGTGAGGGACAAGAGTGAAGAGGGATCGACAAATTGCGCTGTTATTTGCCGTATAGATGCGAGCAAGATGCGGGAGTCTGGAAATTTAAAGGGAATGCGGCAGTCGTTACCGCCCGCTGAATATGACCCATCGCATGGTTTCGTACAGTTCATTCCAGAGACCACCTCGTGCTTCCACCTTCTTGATAGCTACTAACTCTTGTCGTTGTCTCCAATTGGCGGTATCCACTGAATCTATGGTATTAGATCAACGCACTATTAAATCCGTACTTTAAGGTATACGAACTAACTCGACACAGATGTCGCATCCACACCTTCAGCTGCTTTCTTCAACGCTAACTTGCGCTCCATCTCCTCGAACGCGCTCAGGATGACCCCCTTCCGGCTATCTTGTCCGGCTTTCGCCGCACTTTCTTTGGGTCGGATATGGACAGGCCATTCGGCGATGGGGATATGCCGCGCAGTGAGAGAGCCCCGCAACGCGGTCACAGCTTCGTTGAAAGCCTCAAGGGATTCCTCGTGGAGGTCGTAAACGCAGATGGCACATCCGGACATGCAGCACTCTGGCGAAAATTGAGCGCAAGACGCCCGGTTTAGCAAATAGGCTCACCATCATCCGCGGGAGGCTTCGGTTCTTCGGGAACTAGAAACCCATAGAAGAGAGCCGCCGATTTGGGCTTGGAAGCAGTTCGTGGTTGAAGCACCTCAGGCAGCGATGCATCATGTGTAGCAAGATCCTCCAGCTCCTGGGACAAGGATGCTTTTTGGCGAATCGACTTCTCAAGCCGGGTCCACCTACTCGACAGGTTCTGGCCACCGCGCGACGGCTTCCTCTGCTGGTTGGTATGCGCTATCCCTTCGGATATGTCCCCGTGGCGGTAGTGGCTGTGAGTGGCTATGGTGCGACGACAGACAAGGTTGAGAGATTGCGTTTTGAAGGAGCGCAGCATGAAAACATGCTGTGACAGAGGTGTTATCAGGTCGGGTGGATATTTCGGATTTCAGGGTATGTATGTCGTCACTGTCAGTGGCAAGAAGTTTGAATGTTGGCCCCGAGTCCAAGTTCAAGTTAGCTCACGAGACGGGCCGCAACTTAGTCACCCAAGGGATCGGCATTTTCGGCAAGCCTCGGCTTGAGTTCGGCGTCCATATGCAATGATGGAGAAAAACAAAAATACGCCGCAGGACGAGATAATAAAAGGAATTGACAGTGCGCATTTTTGGGACGATTTCATTTCAATTTCAAAGGATAAACGAAGATTGGAATTGATTTTTTTCAGTCAAGTTTTTTCTCGAAAAAGGCTCTTCGATGTGAAGAAAATCCCTTCGTTGTCAAATAATACGTCCAACTTGAAGGATTAAGCGCTCATAACGACTTAATTACCACATCCGACATCGACTGCTCAGCAGCGCTGATTTTGCTCATGATTCTTCTACTCGAAGAGGGATGTCTACAAGCTTTACCAGAGCTCACGTAGGATGGAGGCTATGTTGAAACAGAACCGAAGACACAAATCAGCCTGCGCAAGCCCGGGCCGCACAAGGAATGCCCTCCTATTTGTCCTCACCTTCTTCTGTACAAGCACCGGTCGTTGAGATTAATTATTTGACCTACATGAAACTTCATATTTTGCTCCGGAATCTCCTTGAAACTGCGGTAACAGCGGCCAAACTGGTAAACTTGAACCCAGGTTTAGCTTGGACCTGGATGGACATCCAATGTGCCAGAATGTACCCCAATGTATCGACTTTCTCCTGCATGCGTCTGAGCTCTGTCGCCTCCTCCGTCGCCTGCACTTTTTCAACTTAGTTTTCCGCTCGTCCGCCGGCACCATGATGTACGACAGAGTGATGAGCATGTCCAAGGTGTCAGGGCCGTCGCGAGCTTCATACCGTACGGCGTACCCGCTCTCAGCTGGTCTCGTGCCCCCCTTTTCAGCGCCGCAGCGGCTCTTTCAAACTCTTTCATCTATAATCGTCTTGTAATCTGCGTTCTCCCGTGGCCATAATACCACCAGGGTCGCAAATGTCTTTCAGTGCCCAAGTGCCGAAATGGTGAAGCACAGCGTCGGCGTAGGAGAGCGTTCAAGTTTTCAGTTGGAGGGTGAGGAAATTGTCCCAATTCCACTTGCATTATTCCACTTGGAGGAATCGGCATTCAGGGGAAGATTGCTTGGACTTAGATGATCTCGGCTATCATGAAGTGGTGACCAAGTTGAATGATGTCATTGCTAGCCGCCTGGGCGCCAAGATCTGTGCATCTCGCAATCTAATCTAATCAGACTCGCTCCAGACTGCCGATAGCCGTTCCCTCGACGAGAAAACCTCGTTTTCGAGTTATTATCAAGCGTTGCTCATATTCAGGTCGTACTACGCCAAAATTCGACCTGTATACGAGCTCCTACAAACTCGCGCGAATGTGGCGAGCTCCACGGAGCTATGACAATTTACAATGTTCGCCATCACGCATCAATTGTATCATAAACGATCATAAACCCATGTCAGCTCCCATAGGCTCCCATGTCCCTTCTGCGGCTCCAGCGGCGCGCGCAAGTCCGCACGCCCCACATTTGGTATATTGGAGGCGTTTCCGTACGAGAATGCGATGCTAGGCTGTGATCTGTAATGATAGGACCTTACTACTCTGCATTAGTCTGTACTTGGCAAGCATTTACTTTTTTGATGGAAGATCCATCGAAAGTTCCCGGAGGTATATAATAAGCCAGCAGAGGAGAATGCTGTTCTTCAGCTAGAGCAGGTTCTCTTCGCACATCCAATCTTCTACATTTTCTGGCGCCGGTCACCAGAACAAATCTCCCGTTCGTCATGCTCCTCGTACCGGCACGGGGATGTACTAATATTTTATTTTCTGCCATTCCAGAATCTATCATCAGTAACATGTTCTCCATGCGTATCATCTCTTTGGCTGTTGTCCTCCTCGGATCCCTGGCGGTCAATGCGGCGCCCATGCCCGCCGTTAAAGCCAACCATGTGCATCCTGGCTCTGTGTTCGTGGCGAAGCCCGTTCACTTCGACCCGCCTCATGTGCGTATATACCTCAAAAACCAAACACCCTCAGAGCCATCCTGACATAACCTTTATTGACCAGCCGGGACACTCCGCTTCCACTGGAGCGAGGAATCATCCTGTAATCGCCCTCGGCCACCCGGACCACGATGGCTGGGTCCCTGTAGCTGCTGTGTCGCACAACCACCCTGCGCATATGGGTGAGACGCACGAGGCGCACCACTACGACGGACACACCCACGCCGATGGCCATGGCTCGTTCAGTGCGGGTAGTCACATTGCTGTGCAGAAGCCAACGCATGTCCACATCGACGACCTGCACCACGTCTCCGCCGACAGCAATCTGCCAGCGAGACTGCACCCCACGGACACTAACAACCTAGTGAACGCCGTCCGTAAGTCCCGCATCCCCTTTTGCAAACGTGTGCATGCATTCAATGTTTTGTAGATCAATCGAGTGGCAACCCGATTTCGACCAACCCCCGTATTGTGACGCCTCCCCCCACTACCCCCCCATGGCGCAAGGGCAACTAATCGTGTAGTCGATATGTATTAGTTTAGGAATTTGACGAAGATATCCATGACCAAACCTTTGCCTTTAAGAATACCTCACACTCAAAGGGTATCTTGATTCTTGTACTTGCGGTGTTCAAAGGCGATCTCTAGCGATTTGAAAATAGACTTCACCCATCAATATCAATCTGCAGTTAAAATTATCGGGTGGAGATCGTCAGATAATCTATTCCGAGGCTGAAGCGTAGCCTCATATGAGGCTCCCCGTTCTGTCGTGGCGCGCTTTGATTGTGCACTTGAAGGGCACGGGTTGACTGTTCAAAAGTATCAGCGGTTGATTTATATATAATGGGAGGAACTGGACGCACTGTGTGACCCCGGCCTGATACTCCATCGTAGGCTCGATAATCTCCCCATTTTCGTCCACATCTTTCGAAATGGTGAATGTCGATAGAATTGACGCCACAGAGAGCCAGATCGTCGCAAGTGCGATGTGTGCGCCTGGACACACCCTGATACACGCAAAGATTCAATATTGCCCAATCACATCGAAGCAGTGGCGCACTCACCGCCGGCCGAAGCCAAATCCAAAATCAGCCGGATCACGAACTGAGGGATCTGGTTTTCCGTCTTTCAAGAACCGTTCAGGGAGGAAGTTCCTTGGATCTGGATATTCCCATTCGTCATTGAGTAGGGCCCTATCCCGAACACGATAATCAATCCTGAGCATCCACCCATACACCGCGGCTGCTTACCATGCATTCCCGATTATAAGGGACTGTCCAGGTATACGATATCCATTATATTCGTCGTCCTGTTCGAGGAAGTGGGGGATGCCTGTAATGTACCGTAGTAAGCACTTGACAGGCTAAACATACTTAACAGTTACAGGAACTGACCCATCGGACCCGGTGGATGCCACCTATTAAATAGTCAACTGCGCCGCCTGAGAGCCCGGAGAGCAAGGACAAACCTTTGTACTTCTTTCACTATGGCTGAAATATAAGGCAAAAACGGCTCATCCTGAGGTTCAGGTAACCTTTCGCGGCCAATGACTCTGTCAAGCTCCTCTTGTGCTTTTCTTTGAGCATCCGGGAAGCACATCATGGCCAGGAAAAAGGAATAGAGCACCGCTTTGGATGTGCTCGACCCACCTACATTTTGGTTGTGAAATCGTGATCAACAAATTCCGGAGGCTTAAACAATATCAATTGTACATACCGACGAAAACAACTCCTGCGATATCCTTTATCGCAAGTTCTTGTTCCGCTATGTCGCTTTTGGACGACCGGTCCATGTTTTCCAGAGACCAGCTGACGAAAGAGTCCTCTGCGTTACCTTCGGCCTGCAAACGTGCCTCCGAGTCAGCCTTCGATTGGCCCTGAGAGGCAGAGAACAATCCTACAATCATTTTCTTCGTCTTGAGGAACGGTTCATCGCGGGATTGATACACCAAGTCTTTCCACTCGGCCGGCGTCTTATTGAAAGGCAGCCCACGCCAAATTGGCGCGAGGATGGGCAAAGCCCAGGGGATAACATCAATGAGACCCGAAATGGGAATCGCACTCCCTGAAAGCGCGTCCGTCACATCCTCAGCAAGATTAACGTAGTGCACGTTAGACTGCTTGTCTGTCCCGTAGGTCACGGAATGAAGTATTCCGCCTACGAAGCTAGAGGCGACGTGAGATCAGAAAGATAGACAATGAAATAGAACGGCCTGCAGTTCACTGTTTGATATGCTCCATATAGCTGTCGGGCGAATCGAGCAGTTGTAAGAGCAGCCGGTGGACATGAAGGGATGTTTGCGACTGAAGAGTTTCTTTGAACGTTTTCGACTGGAAGTATCGCTGGAATACGCGGCGGCGTTCTTTCAGTGCGGCGCCAAATGGGACAAAGGGTAGCAGCCAACCGAAGCCCATACTAGACTTATTAGTAAAATCATCACCTGTTTTCAAAGTGTGCGTACTATTTATTGATCAAAGTGAATTTTGGACTGTAAAACAGCAGACAATCAGATGAAGTCATATGCGTTTATCAGACAATACGATAACTGACCGACCAGAGTAGATCGAAGAACGCTTCTCCATTAAATCCGAAATGGTTTTGACAGAGTTAAGGATGACGATGGACACCCCGAAAACATTTAGGTGTATGATGTCAGATTCTGCAAGACGAGGTAGCGTCAGAGTGGGGCTACTGTACATTACTTGGGATATTCTCACTGTATTCCTTGCTCCAACTATGAAATGATTCCCATTCGGCGCTCGAAGGAAAGTCCAAATAATGTCCGAGAACAGGCCATTTCGGAGGGCCTGGTGGAAGAGGAAGACCGCTTTTCTTGGCGTAGCGATTATAGAGAGAAAATGCGAGCAACAAGCCAGATCCATAGAGAAAGGCGTCCCAGATAGAAAGAGCCATGCTCATGGGGGAGACGATAGGTCCCACTTCAAAGTGGACAGCAGGCATTATATAACTTCCGAGAGCTGTCAAGATCGAGCCAATATAGCATCTCCAAGATTCGAAGAACTCCTGCGAACTCCTGCAAACGCCGGCGTGTCGGGAACTGAACACGCCCTAGGCACGAATAAGAGTAGACCTAATCAGCTTCATGCCATGCTCATTGTCTGCTGTCATCTGAGAGAAATCGGGAGAGGTTTTTGATGAGCAGACGACATCGATAAGGTTCCATCGGAAAAGGAAGCTCACGGTGCGTTAAAATGTGGCACTGGTGGACCGCGGCTACTGTGAAGGGGTTACTGAATAGTAATACCTGCTCGAAAAGACCGAGATACGCAGATTATTACATACCATGATCAGTAATGATACGATCTCAGCCCCGTAAGCTGCGCGTTATGTGCTTGGGCGTTGACGTTGAGCTCGGAGGCTTGATGGGAACGCTCGAGACGTCCGGAACCTCTCTCAAATGCCACGCATGGTAGAACCTGACTATATGTGTGTCCACAGCTTGGGAATTTATTCATTTGAGAAGGTGCACATAGGTAGAGAGCCAGTTGCCATTTTGATTTAATTTCAATCCCCAAAGGTCCTTCGAGGTTCCCCGCTGTCACTACGTGGAGCCGATGGCCTAGGATGCGGTCGCTTGACTCCATTAGTCGATATGGTTTGCGAATGAAATCCAGAAAGCAGCGGGTGCAAGAGGTAATAGGCCTCAGGAATAGAATGGTTCAGATGTTGGCCGTCCAAATGCAAAGAATTCCGCGCAAGTTCAACTGCGCGTGGTTTTGTTTGTTCTGGATAGCTTTGCCAATTCACGCGCACACGAAAGCACCGTAACCCTGCCACCAACCTGCCACTTGCCTGCAACATTTCCCCGTCTATTAACAATTCCAACAGTCAACCGTCCACAGACTACGCAGAAGCCTCCTGGGGCTCGAATCATCCATAATGTCGAGCAGTACCGCTCTAAAAACATTCTCTTTGACGAACGATATTGTCGAGGTCTCGCCACAGGATGAGATATACCGATTCGACGCAGCGGCAGATAAGCGCATCAACAGCGAGCAGCCATGGAAGAAAGAGTAACGTGTTTTTGCACTTGTCCGATCCGCAAATGCTCATGGACCGCATCCTGCAGCCCACATTTCTTCAAATCGTGCAGGATATCCGCTATTGCGCTGATCAAGATGGTATGTGCACGTCTCAGAGAGTGAGCTCGATCTCATCGATTATCGCACTGCTCTAGGTCATCCATGCACGCTCTGGTGTACCGTATGAGATTATGGGGCTGATGCAGGGCAAAGTCATGGGAAATACGCTGGTCATCATGGATTCGTTCGCGCTACCTGTGCAAGGTACTGAGACGCGCGTGAATGCCGCAAACGAAGCCAATGAATATATGGTGGAGTATGTCAATCAGAGTGAAAAGGTGCGTCGTATATACCTTACATTCGGATATTCGTGATCGAATACTCTTTCATGCTAGGCCGGTAGACTGGAGAACGCAATTGGATGGTACCATTCGCACCCCGGATACGGATGCTGGCTTTCTGGCATTGATGTAAACACCCAGATCAACAACCAGAAATACCAAGATCCATTTGTCGCCGTTGTGGTACGCGTTTTCTTGCCTTCGTTGTTGATTTTTGCTGATTCTTCGTGGTTCCAAGATTGACCCTAACCGAACCATCTCAGCTGGGAAAGTCGACATAGGGGCTTTCCGCACCTACCCTGAAAACTACACCCCGCCCAACGTGTCGCAGTCGGAATACCAGTCAATCCCGTTAAGCAAGATCGAGGATTTCGGTGTTCATGCAAATCAGTACTATCAACTGGAGGTCGAAGTGTTCAAATCAACTCTCGATAATGATCTCTTGTCGATGCTCTGGAACAAGTACTGGGTGAATACTCTCAGCCAGAGTCCTCTCATCTCAGTGCGTAATATAGACCTTTATTGCATTGTTTATCTCCAACCCATTTTTATCAGAACCGAGCCTACGCGGTCTCTCAGCTATCGGATTTACACCAGAAATTAGCCAAGGCTCAAAATTCGGTATCGACCACGAGGGCAACAGCGCCTGCATTGAAAGAGAAGGAACAATCTGTATCATCCCAGAAGGTAATTAAATATGCCACATATAATACCGGCGACTAACGGCGGTCTCTAATAGCAAAAGGAGAAAGACGAGAAGAAGAAAGAAGACAATCAACTAACGAAGAGTGTAAAAGACAGGTTTGCCTCCACCATCTCTTGTGAAATACTCAATGATCTAACATTCGTGTAGCACGAAGATCGCGGTTGAGGCGCAACATGGTCTTATCACTCAAGTGATCAAGGATGTAATATTTTCTATGCGTCCGAAGGGAGAGTCGTCAGACAAAGTTGCAGAAGTTACAGACATGGCAATTGGATAAGTTCTGATGTTGACGATGCTGTCCTGTTTGTATCATATCGCTTTCGTCCATAGTCTGAATGCTTCAGCATGTTCTCTGTACTAATGATCATCACATTGTAAATATCAATGGCACTTGAGTACAGGGGAGAAGTTGGGGAGAAGGAAGGAGGAAGGAGGAGAGCATGCCGAGGTCCCGAGAGGGTGGTACACAACACTGACAAACAACTTAGTCGTTGCGTGCCCAATCCATCGACATTGACCGCCGTCCATCCTCAAGAAACACCACATCGCCAACGTGAGTCTCCATGCCCCTCCGATACGCTGTGAATGTCCGTCTTCGAATGCTTGTGCGACTTTTGGGCGAAAAAACGACGGAAATCGGATGGATGGGACGTTGGCATTTTAGATGACGGACAAATCGGCAAAATTTCATCGGCGGCGTGCTAACCATCCCCTCCTCTCCACGCACAGAATGGGCTTCACCGAATATCAAGTCGTTGGACGGCACTTGCCCACCGAGGCGGAGCCTACTCCCAAGATCTACCGCATGCGTATATTTGCGCCCAATGAGGTCGTCGCCAAGTCGCGCTTCTGGTATTTCTTGAGGTACGTGCTGTCATTTAATCGCGGTACCCCATACCCAACACCCAACAGGCAACTCAAAAAGGTCAAGAAGGCCAATGGCGAGATCATTGGTGTCAATGTCGTATGTATCTTGATGTCCCTTGCAGCCCTCAAGAGGCAGGCGGAATGGGATTGCTGACCACAGGGCCCCCGCGTTGCAATCTTGCTTGTCCGCCGGTCCTTTTTTAGATCCACGAAAAGAAGCCTTTGAAGGTCAAGAACTTCGGTATCTGGCTCCGCTACGACTCGCGGTCGGGCACCCACAACATGTACAAGGAGTTCCGTGACCTCAGCCGTGCTGATGCCGTCAAGAGCCTCTACCAGGACATGGCTGCCAGGCATCGTGCTCGCTTCAGGTCGATCCACGTGCGTCAGCTCTGCGCGTTGCCTCAGCTTCCGGTATTAATATCTTCGCGCAGATCCTCCGTGTCATCGAGGTCGAGAAGACCGAGGACATCCGCCGCCCCTACATCAAGCAGCTCCTCACCCCCAAGCTCAGGTTCCCCCTTCCCCACCGTGTCACGAAGTTCCGCTCGACCTTCGTTGCCAACCGCCCTGTCACCTTCTAAACAGGCGTTGTATCTCTTATGTGGTGATGGACTCCGATGGCGAGACTGGAAGCCATGGTATACTCAGTTACATTTTGTACAAATTATCCATGTTGCTTTCGCCCAAAATATGCCTATGCTTGACACCTTCATTGATCTGAGACTGAAAGCGACTCAGTACACGACGGGTACATAACTACATATGCAAAGAGGATGTTGTGTATACCATAAGGTTCAAATATACTAAGCGGCAGGAGGGAAGGTCATAAAAAGAACGGGGCATGGGCATAATATGCATGAGAGGTTCTAGTCGCCACGAGGTATGTATGCATGTAAATAAATGTATCATAAAGAGCCTAGAAGACCTTCAAGTACCAAGAATGGGACGAAGTCCTACAGACCGGAAAAATATATGATTTTATGTGGGGCGTGATGGCGCTGGGGAAGTCAAGATGGAGAAGACGAACAGGAGTTTTATGGGGAGAAACAAGAGGAAAAACGGCGGGTGGCGGGCAGGTTAAATACCGATTCTGGGTGTAGTGTATGTGATGGACTAGCGTATAATAATGCAAGGAGAGCAAAAAGGAATATGTATGCGAGCAGGACCAAATGAACAGAGAGTGGAAGGGAACAAGAAGTGATGAATTACGGACGGGATGGCTATGATGACAATGGTAATGACACTTGTGATGTCGGGTGGGGGCGGCTAGAAGGCCCCTCTCATCAATAATAAATAAACGAGAAGGTAGGAGACGGCCTAAATCCGCCCAAAGACGGTGACGCCAGACAGGTGAATATATAGTCGAGAGAGTTCGGGTCGCTCCTAGATGGCGAACGAGTCCGGGGAATATGTGACATGGGAAAAACAGATTTTAAGCGCCTGGTCATGGTCGATAGATGCGAGCAGAGCCGGTCCAAAAAGCAGTTAGAGTAGGGTGTGCCAATGATCATCATGACGAGACTCGTTCAGGAGACCATTTCCCTACGTCCTGGCCCATAACGAAGACGACCTCTTCCTCCTCGTCTTCTTCCTCGTCGTCGTCCGTAGCCAATGCGTCGGCAGTATTCGTTGAATGCCCGTTAATATGCGGGCTTGTAACAGGAACTCCAGCCGCCTGTTGGTCAACGGGCCAAGGGGCGACGGAGTTGACGTCGTTGTGAGAATTTTCATGCTGCTGCTGTTGGGGATGCTGGCCCTGGTAATTTTGTTGGTAGGGCTGTTGTGGCTCATCATGGTATGCGCCCATATTTTGGTATGCCTGCGGTGCGGGCTGATCTTCCACGATGCTCGGCTTCGCGTCCGGAAGCACGAAGCTCTCCCAACCGCCCATCCTGACCATGCTTCCACGCACCTGCACAAGACTGGAAAGTGTGAGCACGTCTCTCACAAGTTGTGAGTCCATTGTCAGCTGCTTCACACGGTTGAAGGAGGCTATTAGAGATATAGCGATCCATCCACGAGAATCCATCTATACAACAAGTTCAATTAAAGCGGTGCCTCAATTGGAAGATAATCGAAAACGCACCTGTTGGCGAAGGAAGAAGTCCTGAGCCATGTTTTGCGGGCTGAGGTAGTACTCAAGTTGCCCAAGCAAGTAGTATCGTGTGTGGTCAAGTGGGAAGGAGATGGGAGAAAGGGGGACTGGAACAGGCGGCGAGACATGGGGAACATGCGTGCCGTTTGCAGGCGGAAGTTGCAGCGGCGGGGCGTATCGTTCAAATCCATTCACGGCGGGCGGAGGTAGATATGGAGCCATCTGCCGCGGTGGCGGATAATACCCACCGCTGGGTATCGGCTGGTGGTGCTCGCCCATTGGTGACAATGGGATCAAGTGTTGCGGCGGTGTCACAGTAAACGGCGGCGAACGATGCGAAACGCCGCCAGGTCCTCCGCCGACCCTCGGGTATCCACCGCGCCCATATCCTCGTGAGTACGCGTTCGCGCCCCGGCCTCGACGCCCGCCATACCCGCCCCGGTCGCCGCCTCCGTACCCGCGCACGCTTAGTCCCGGGCCGAATGCACCGCGACGCCCTCCCCGCCCCAGCGGCGGCAGCCCATCGACGCCGCGCCCATATCCAGGTTCTCTAGGAAGCCCATACCCAGCATGGCTTGAGCCTGCCTCAATGCCCGGGAGCAGCTCGTCACCTAGGCCCGGCATGCGCGTGTCGCCCATGAGCGCGCTGGGGTCCACGTTCCACAGCGCTTCGCGGGCGCGCTCAGCCTCGAATTCACGTTCCCGGGCAAGGCGTTCCTCGCGCGCAAGTGCGGTATAGCCTGAGCCACTCGCAGCGCCGAAGCCAAAGCCATAGTCCTTTACCGCGAGGTCCGGGTCAGCCTCCGCGGGGAGCAGTACGGGTGGATGCACCGCGTCTGTCTGTGGGAGCGGGTGTGGGTGCGGTGGTAGGTGCGCGAACGAAGCACTACCGCGGAGGTCCAGCGCCGCAGCGAAGCTTGCGAGGCCGTCTGTATTGGCGCCTGAGATGGCGGGCATTGTATTTGAGCCACGCAGCAGACCGCCTTCCATTGGCGATGCTTGAACCTCGGCTGGTGGTTGCTGCTGCTCATTGTATTTTTCAGCCTCGTCGGATGGCGGGAGGACCCGCTCGCGCTGGACGGGCGGCGTGCTGCTTGCAGTGCCAAACTTCCATCTGATCTCGGCTTGCATGCTCTGCGACGCCTGCACGGCGGGTATCGCATCTGCGCCGTCGTCGGGAACAATAGTATGCGCCCTCCCAGCTTGCCTCCCGCCCTCCTTCACATTCTCGCGATCCTTCCAGGTCGCGCTGGCAGCTTTGCCCTTGCTGCCCTTCCCCTTTCCGTCCTTCGCCGCCTTCAAACTGTCGCCCGTCTGACTCTCGCCTTGATATTCTTCCTTCCCGGTAACAACGTCCACCTGTCCATTCTCAATGACCACACCATTAATCGCGCCCGCAGCATGCCCGTTGACAGACAGCGGACTGTCAATGCTCCCGAACATCATCTTCTCGCGCAGTGCATTAGCACTAACGCTCGGCGCGAACTCGCCCTTCTCCTGTACCTCGCCGCCGCCCGGTGGCGCGACATCGACGTGGAGAGCGGGTACCGACCCAGGTGGCGGCGGTGGCGGCGGCGCAGTAGTAGTCGTCTGCCCATCACTAGCATACCCTAGCGGTATATACGGCGCCGGCTGCTGCTGTTGCGGCGGCGGCGGCGGATACCCATACGGCGGGCCAGGCGGCGGGCCATGCGCCTGCGGTCCCTGCCATGAGCCGTACCCATATGGCCCGCGTGCATATATCGGGTACCCGTACGCGCCGGGCAGCGGCGCGTAGCCTTCACCCGCGGGCGGCATGTGCGGCTGATGCGGATAGAATGGCGCCGCAGATACTTGGAAAGCGTGCGCCGCGGGCGACGGCAACCCAGCGGGTTGCATAGGATGCGACTGGTGGCGCGGGAAGGGCGCAGAGGTCGCCTCGGGCGTTGGGGTGTGCCCTGGCGTCGAGTAATGAGGAGCGGGATATGGGATTTGCGGTGGGGACTGAATAGCGTGCTGGGGAAGCTGGAGCTGGGGAGCGGGCCGGGGGAGCGTTGACGGTCCCGCATCTGCAAACGCAACGAGTCAGCACATGATATGTGATAGAAACGTGTGGATAAGCACCAGATACAACGCCATTTAACCCCTCTTCTAAAGGCAGCCGTCGGCCCCGGGCTACCCTCGGGCTGTTTTGTGCGCTCTGCGCGCGCGACTGCACCGCCGACGTGCGTCCCGACTGTGAGCGTGGAGTATTATTCGCGCTGGTGTTGGCCTGGCTGTTATTCACGTCGGTGGTACCAGTCGAACTTGGTTGCGTGTTAGGGTTGCTGCGGCTTCCCTTGCGCTGCCCGCCGTTGTTAGGTGCTGTTGGCTTGCGTGCGGCTACGGCGGCGTCGGCGGCAGCCTGCAGCTCTGCGGCAGGGATTGGGACCCATTTCGACTTGGCCTTGCTTTTAGTGTTGCTTTTAGAACCTGGATGCAGAAAGAAGTCAGCATATAATCACTCGAAGAGGATAACGTCAATAAGTTATGTCGTGTTTGTAAAGAGGAAATCAGTAAAGTTGAAAAGGAAGTGTGTTTTTAAAGGATCCAAGAGAGTGACGAAAAATGATGTTTACTTCAAATCCTGATTGGAGGTTATAGCGGCGCAGAATGACCCAAAAATACAGTCCTCGAAAAATGACTTGGATAGAAAAATCTAATGGAAGGCTCCGGCGTCAAGAATAGCCAGAGAAAACACACGATAATAGGGATAGGGAGACTGCGAGGGCCAATAAAAACAGGATTGCAGCAGGTAATAACGCTGTTTTGAAATGAGAAAAGGATGAAATAAAAAACAGATGCTGGACCCGAAGATATGGTTCCCACAAAGTAGATGAGTGCAAATTGAAGGCTTTCACTGTCAAGCAGTCACAGATAGAATAAGGTGCCGGATAGGCAAAATCACAACCAGTAGGCAGATGAAAAAAAAACAGCACAGAGAACATACCTTTTTCCTGACCATCGTTAACAATCTCCCCGGGCGAAGTACTCGCAGAGTCACTGGGCCGTAGAGAGTCCCCCGAATCCGCAAGAACCGATTTTCCGACCTCTGGCCAAGCATCGGCTGACACTAGTTCACGGGCCGCCTGCTGCTCACCAAGCGACTCTGCGGGCGACGGCGGTGGCAGAACAGGTGCTGATATTGGCGCCAGATTGGGCAAGGACACAGAGGTTGCTGGCGCAGTGCTTGTTGATGCCGATGTTGATATGGACTTGGCAGTGCCAGCCACATCTAGCGTAGATGGCTGCTGCTCGCCCTCATCTCGCAGTTGATCTCTGGTTGCCTTCCCGTTCGCCACAGGTAGTGACTCAGCACTCGCGCTCTGTGTTGGACCTGCAGGCGCCGTCGCCGCAGCCGCAGCACGAGCAGCCGCCATGCGCTCTATGCGCTGGCTCCACACATTGACTGTCGGCGCCGATTTTCCTGACCCCAAACTCGGTGCTGTGTGCGCTGCAACTATCGACAGAGCTTTTGCAGCCAGTTCCGGCGACGGTGACCTTGCAGCTACCGCTGGAAAGTTAGCTAGCGCTGGCTGACTCTTGGAGACAGTCGGTGGGGGCGTTAGCGAGGGTTCTTGGGTCGCAAATGCGATTGAAGAATCGTCCGTAGTTGCAGAAAACGAGGCAGATACCGCGCCCGAGGGCGCAGCGGGGCTGGCGATATTGGTGACACTGGCAGCGCTGGCGTTGGAGGTGTTCGATGCGAGGCGTGCGGGGGAGATGTTGGGCGGCGGTGCTGCGATTGGCGATCTGATATTCTGCGCCCGCCGCGCTCGTTCTGCGTAGGAGACTGGGGTGACCATTGGGATCGCAGAAGAGATGGCCGACGATCCAATTTCTGCCACTAGTTCTGACAAACCGCCAATTCCCACGCACCGCACCTCTTACAAAAATTGTCAACGAAAAGATAGAAAATGGTTATTAGCCTTATACATATATATATTTATCTTTATATGCAGTAGAGCAATCAAAAAATACATACGCGTATTGAATATTTGCAGAATTGCAGGTTTGATATTCAAAAAGCGGAGAACCTCTGTCAAACCTCTGTCCACAAAAAAGCCCGATTTGCTTTGAAACTATTTCAGTTCAATAAGAGAGTGACTCGCACCCAGTCTGATTCGGTGGTAAATATGCTCCTACTTATAGCTATCCACACAGTTGGCCGTGAAACAGAGATTATCCAATATTAGTCGCAGTAACATCGCCACTGCAGCGCCCTGACTAGAGAACGATAAGTAGCTGGAAATCGTTGAGTTTGTAGTATCAGGTGGGAGACATATATAGGACTCTTTTACCCGTCCTTGATTTTGAATTCATGTAAACAGTTTCAAACCTGAGAACTTATACGAGAAGCTCAATTACCCGAAAATCTGCCAAGCTCAAGTATTCAAGCTCAAGGGGCGTCAGAATCAAGTCAAAACTTATTTTTAAGTGGGAAATCAGACTATTTTGACAGCATTTACTTCTTCATGCGGAAGAAACATGCGCATTTCCGAACAGACGCTATCCAAGGTTAAATGCCTAAGGTTGACAGAGCCACGCGCCACCAAATCACTTAATAGAACATGGCAGTTCCCATACTGTTTATGTATGTATGCAGTTCAAGGTTCGCTCCGGTTTGATCTTCGAAAGCTGGCTGCCAATCTCGGGCGAAATAGAAATCGAGAGAATTGTGCAGAAGACAAGACATCGACGTAATCAAAAAAAATTCATACAACGACACAACACAAAAAAACCAGCCTCAAAATTTAGACAATGTGTGGGGTTTTCCAGCCGATCTGCCAGTGAAACACTGATATCGTGATACTCTTTAGAAATAAAAATTGCATACACATTGTCGCCACGATGCAGGATCCCCGAGGCAAGTTGGATTTAAAAAATAATGAACCCCGGCAATGAAATTTGAGACTATAGGAGTAACTAGTATCGTATTTTTATAATAACAATTATAGTAGCCTGAACTTTTAGTCAACAATGAATAATCAATGGGTAATGCGCCAGCTGCCGATACAAATAAAAAGTAAAACTCGTCAACGGCATTCCAGCTGACATGGATCTGAGCCAAAAAACCTTATAGTTGAGTTATCAATGATTCAGTTCCAATTCTTCCCTTTATGGTCCTGCTCAGCCGCAGACAATAAGTAGCAGTAAGTTCTACATAGCGGCGAGGACCTACCGATGCTAAGAATAGACTATAGGCTATTCTTAGCCGTATACTAGAACCTTACATAGTACAACATACGAATTCGGATAATGTGCGGATGCAACGTTTCCTTTACGCCGTACGTGACTTCATAACTTCGCTTCCGTAGGTTTAATTCTCCGGAAAATACGTCCATGTGGCCTTTTGGGGGGTCCCTTTCTTGATATTAGTGCGTGCAAACTATGATTATAGGACACATTACTCCAAATAGATGCACCGAAGCTCACCGCCTAATTTTTCCGTTCCGTTAAAATTACCGAAACCACTTGAATGGATCAATTGTAGGCGTTACTTCGCGTCGACACTGAGGGGCTTATTTCCCCAAGTCTCCCATGCATCTTTCTGAACGCAATATAAAGTCCTCTTGGCAGGCTTGCGCCTTCAACATCCTCAGCCCTTCATTTAATTCGTGCACAGAATGCATCTTCAAGTCTCGCTTGGCTTTGCTGCTTCTCTAATTGCCTCTGCTTCGGCACATGCCACTTGGCAGTCGATCTGGGTCAATTCCGTCGACGGGGGAAGCTCGTGTCTTCGCATGGCTGCAAGCAACAACCCCGTAACTGATGTCACATCCACCGTACGCAATAATCTACCTTGCAATACCTTCGGTACTATACATATTTTAATTGCCGTTTATTTCAGGATCTTGCTTGCAATATTGCCGGGACGAGTACCGGCCTGTGCCCCGCAAACGGTATGTTCAACGGGCATGTGCCTTGTTCATGTTCATGTTCTGAGAAAAATATCTTTCTAGCCGGTGACACAATCACCATTCAAATGGCCCAGCAGCCCGGTGACACCAAGTGCTCCGACGAGGCCATTGGCGGAGACCACTACGGCCCCATAAATGTATTCGAGCTTTTTGCGTTCATTTGTAAATCGCCCATGTTTTTGATCGTAGGTTTACCTCGCTGCCGTCTCCGATGCCACAACTGCTGTTGGCTCGAGCGCGAACTGGTTTAAGATTGCAGAGATGGGCTTGGTGTCGAACAACCCAGACTACTGGGCCACCGAGGTACTCAACGTGAGTTTTTTCCACAACAACCTACCAAAGGTTCTGTAATCTGACAGCCCAATTTTTCATCAACGTAGGACAACTGCGGCCACTTCACATTCACCATCCCCACGGACATTGCGCCTGGAAACTACCTCCTCCGTGCCGAGGTCATTGGTGTGTCTGATCCGCTGATGTGCTTGTATTCCCACAATGGGCTGACCACTGCGCGCGTCCAGCCCTGCATGTCGCAAGCAGCGTTGGTGGCGCGCAATTCTACCCCGAATGCTTCCAGCTTAACATAGCCGGAACTGGAACCGCCACGCCTCCCACCGTCAAGTTCCCAGGTGAATATAGCGCCACCGACCCCGGCATCCTCATCAACATCTATCAATCGCTGACCACGTACGCGAGTCAGTACATCTATAGTTCTTTTACGCGTTCAATTTTCACATAAATAATTGCATTGCAGTCCCGGGACCCACCCCGTACGGTACTGCCGTCCCTACGATCGCCGCCACCGCTTTCCCGACAACCGCGACATGGAACACCGCCTCCGAGCCGACCGCCTTTCCCACTGTCTGGCCCGGGAGCGCAGGCGGATCTGCACCAACAAGCGTGAAGACCACTGTGACACCAACGACAACCGCCCCGACAACCGTGAAGACCACTGTTACGCCGACCACGACCGTGAAGACCACGACGGCTGTGCCGACGACAACGTCCACTGCTGGCGCCGCGGCCCTGTACGGCCAATGTGGTGGAATTGGCTGGACGTATGTGTATTTAACTGCCTTTTGGTGATGCATAATTAATTGCTTCTCCTCTTTCATAGCGGACCAACTACATGCGCGCAGGGTACATGCCAGGCCACAAACTGTACGTTTTTGTATTTAGAGAATTTATAAATACTCAACTGACGGTTGTACCGCCCCCGGGCCATTATAGCCTACTACTCGCAATGCTTGAGCTAGATTTATGCCTATTGGCAATGAAAATATGCATTATTTTACAAATTTCTGCCACCCAAATATTTCTGTTACGCCCTTTGCAATGAATTTATTGTCTCCGTGACTCTCCCGACGCAAGACTGACCCTGGACACATACTACGTCCCCACGCACACAAGGGAAATTTAGTCGCAATGCTGTAATGGATTGCCAAAATTTGAACCAACTTTTATAGTTGTTCATCAGCAGTATTCTCCATCTCTTCGCGGATAGTACGTCTCGTTTCCTGTAGAGCCTTCCCCAGCAAATTCAGACCCCATCTATCTCTCTGATTCAAGGCATTTTTCTCCCCGAAGCCAACTCCCCAGATGCGATCGCGCGGGCTTGCTTCGACGATGACTTTGTCTCCCGTTGCCAGTAACTTCGCCTTCAATGCTTCAATTTGTCTGAATTTAAGCAGATTTCCTTCCAATACGATTCGCTCTCTGTTAGCCTCCCATACTACATTGTCGAATGCTTTTACTTTCCGCCCGAGGGACTTGATATAGGCCATGTCGGTCGAAGTGGTTCCTGGGGTCTCTAGTATCTCACGGGCTATGTCTGTATCGTTGAAGAGAACGGCTTTTTGGAACATCATCCAGTGTTCCGCAGTGGGGAAAGTGACTTCCTCCGGAGTGGCCCCGTCCTCATCGCTTCCGCTCTTGATAGTGACGGTAGCCTTGAAGGGCGAGCGATACCACTGAGACCCCCACCCGCTACCACCCCACATGATTGAGCAGGATCCGATTTCTAGTACATCACCGAAGCACTTACTGTATTTCGTTCACCTTCCAGAAGAATACATAATCGTCTTGATTATACATATCTGCTTTCAGTTAGGCTGTGCTGCAAACGCTCAAGTGGTAGTGGGTTTGGGAGAGAAGGATACTGGCGTTTCCCATCAACTTCTGCCAACGTTTATAGTGCCGAATTGGGATGAGTCATGAACATTTGGACACTTCTTCGCATGCAGTGTCTGGAGTCAGAGTGACTCGGAGTCGTCTCAAAAATATAATATATTTCAAGTACCTCCGAGTCGGATTGAAGTTTGCCGTGACTTAAAGTTACCAGACAGATATATCCATGACATCTATGTAGTTACGCTTTAATATATACACGTTTTAATGGTTCAATTTGGGTTCAATATTGAAGAAAGCTTTTAGTTGCTCCCAATATTCAGCGCACCAAAAAGTAGCTTGATGTTGATCGATGATCAATATCAATGTCGATGATTGATGATCTATGATGTATTGATGCCCGATTATTAAAATTAAGCGCCCGTCCCATAGCTCGAAGATAACGAGATTATTATATACTGTAGAACATCAAGAGAATATCGAACAAGACAAATACGTCGAATGTGGTATATCAGTACAGAAAGACAAGTGTTTCCCCAGATCTCCTGGATGCTCATAAACGACATTGGTTCATGTGTATAAGCGGAGGTATGCACTATGATTGCTATCGCCTCTTATTCAAATGAAGATAACAAATACATTGTAGTGTGGAATAAAAAAGTTGTAACGTTTTGTACGCAGTGGGTGGGAGACCTGGTTATGTCCTTACGGAAATATGCGCCTGAACTTTCAACAGCACACTTAGTGAATACCTCTACTTGAAGCCATCAGGTCAGCTGGTGGTCAAGTCTCTCTATTGCCATCGTGGAATGATATATACTTTATTTATCTCAGGTACACACTGGCAGCTGTACTTACGAGTAGTGCACAAGATCTTTGAGTCCGTGGCTCATTCAAAATAACTACACCTCGGAGTGATAGAGGTTCAGGTACACCGGTGAGATGAAGGGTATCACCTCGATTGCGTAGATGTCTTACGTGCTGTAGTAGGCGCAGTACTGACGATGTCAAGGTGGTGATCAATATCAAACAAGGCTCGGTCACACTAGTACGCTCCATAATTGAAGCAGTTGAGATATATGCAGGTGTAATGGCTCAGAACTTCGGGTAGAGCCAGTCGTCTGGCGCCACAAGATCAAGTTACTTCCTTAAATATCTCAGGAAAGCAAGGGACTGCCTGTCGGAAATCTCCTGTTTCAAAGTTGACAGTGCTGGACCACGAGATGCTCAATTGTTGGAGAAAAACATCAACAATCATCATATACTTACTCCGCCAAATAGTGGGGCATCAGGCCATGGCGGTTTTGATAACAAGACCGATGTAGAGGTATCTACCACCAGTGGCCTTGTGTTCTAATTGTGTTCAACAAATGATGTAACAACTCTGCTTTATACAAATCTTATCTACCAATTTTCTAACATCCGGGTCAATTACTCGTCCCACCATAACTTTCGGACTGGATGAGAATTAGGATATATTGGACGCTATTACATATGGTACTGAGGTTTCAAAATCTTGCTAATCTTGTGGCGTATACCCACAACTACAAATTGACCAATCCCATCGTGACAAAAATCGGACCGAAATAGGAGGAACGTAGTCAAATACTCAGCTGTTTATCATATGGGTGCCCGGAGCACATGGGTTGGGCTGGAAAGGAACCGAAGGTTTCTGTGTAAGCGAAATATCAGAGAATGCTTATTAGCTTAATATATTATTAGTAGCCCCGGCCGCGCTGAGCCCAGCTGTGGCACGCACAATGAAGGAGCCTGTGTGTGTAAATCTGCCATTCATTATTAACCGAAAGATATACTAAAAATCATGGGATCTTGGAGTCCGCCTCTATGCTCAAAGTCCAGTCAGAGGCATAACCACTGGGTAGAGTCTAAGGTTTTCAGAGGTAGCAGTTGGTCACCGTTCGGCAACCGTTGATGGGGATTCCCATAGATATTACATATCCACATCCTGACATTGGAATACAGTAGATTTGATGGCTACATCGAGTGTGTTCCTGAGTGAGTTGTTGCGAGTTAGCGAAAGTTACTTTGCGTGTATGTACAGAGGACATCCACAGCACCTCGCAATACTCAAACAGACTCAAAATGTTCTATTAATAGCACTAGTGAGTTCAGCAGGATCATCAGTGGTTTGACACCTCTTTTGGAGATTTTACCTGAAATATAAAACCTCCGTATTCCGGCGTTCATATTATCTAAGTATCCTCCGGAAACGCGCTTGACAATGACATGCCGAATGAGAATTGCCGCTCTGATAGTACTCGCCGAGGCCCGATCACTTCCCGGTTAACCCCTGTTGTTGACTCGGCTTTCAGTGAACTCAGTAGTTGCGCTTGGGCTGCACGGTATCTGCTGGTACTTATCCGATCAATCTTGGCTACAGGAAAGATGTTCACAGAGCGAAGGACAGCAGGACCAGAGGTAACCATAGGGATGACGGAGGTGAGCAGTTCTCCTTCTTGTCACCGCGCTGTGATTAAAAGCAAATACGGAATGATGTGGTAGTCCGGTTCCAGGGGTGGCGCGAATTGAGTGGAGGGTGATAAATTCGGAATGCTTGATATATCTACCTCATGGGCGATTGAACCGGGATTAATCCCCCTCACTGGCCCCTGGGCTTTCGTAAAAATTTCCCGTCCGCCTTCCTTCTCGACTGCTACCATGTCTTTGAAAAGATCGCAAACGGTGCAATGGCCCCCAGCTCCGTCACCAGACGAGACCGAGGAAGAACGAAGAGTGCGCGTAGCAGCCGAATCCGAGGCTAAGCGCGTGAGCGACATGATTGACCGCCAACTCGAAGTCGATCGCCAGAGGAGAAAAGAGCGGCGAGGGCCCAAGATCCTGCTTTTAGGTGAGTCCTGAGCTTATCCGTAGCCTCAAATAAAACTGAACGCTCACTCTGAACGCCCCTATCAGGCCAAGCAGAATCAGGGAAATCGACTACTCTCAAGAATTTTCAGCTCCATTTCGCACCGAAATCGTTCGAGAAAGAGGTAAACAAAGACCCCCTTTAACGCCTTAACAATGTTCATTTCTTACGTAGGCTGAGATTTGGCGTCCTGTTATTCACCTCAACCTCGTTCGATCTATCAATTTCATCGTCAACCTTATACTCTCGCAGAAACACGACCACCGTGATGCTGGCCCATATCCCCGCAGACGGTCGTCCGTTGGACCGCTCACTTCTGAATTGCGCCGACTTTGCGTTCGTTTAGGACCCCTGCGCCAGGTCGAAGAAACTCTCATAAATATTCTTTCTGGTCGCTCTCCGGGCCGACCTTTCAACGAAACAGAAATGGCGAGACAGGCCTACAACCCAGCCAAAGCGACGGACATAGCACTGCGCTCAGGATCAGGATGGAGGCAGGGCTTATCGTTTGGGAGAAAGTCAGGGGAAACGTCTTCTGGATCCTCAACCTCAAACCGAAGTGACAACCTCTATATGGGAGAAGACGGGCAGAGTAGGAGGATCTTATCGGCACTTGGGGACGATATAACGGCCCTGTGGAAAGACCCATCTGTTCAGAAAATACTGAAGGCTGCAGAAATCGGACTGCACGAGCAGCCTGGCTTGTAGGTCATTTTCTTCATCTACGACTTGAACAGGGGTAATCGGTAACCTTTCGTTCGATGTAGCTTCTTGGACCAAGCATCACGGATAACCAAGGAAGATTATCGCCCACGGCCAGGTAAGCAAGAGCGACTGCGGACTTTTCCCCTTTTCAAATTAACCCGTGGTGCAGAGGATGTCCTCAAAGCCCGTGTAACGACTCTTGGTCCCGAAGAGCACACTATCGTGGCAGAGACTGGCCCTCAAAAGGCGAACATATGGACGATTTATGACGTTGGGGGTAGCCAAAGCCAACGCGGTGAGTGACCGAAGTGGGCGCGAACCTCATCCGTTTCTTACGATAAACATTAGCCGCGTGGGCCCAATACTTTGACGATGGTATGCACTTCTGTTTGACAAGGGCCGTCTCCACAGCTAATAAGCCCTAGTCCATGCTGTCATTTTTTTGGCACCAATGTCTGGATTCAACCAAGTATTGGCCGAGGACGAAAGTGTCAATCGTTTGGTGTGTTATCTGCTCTTCGCTGCAATACCGAAAACTGATGAACGTTCAGACCGACTCTATTCGACTATGGCAGATGATCTGTAGTAACAAGATTCTAGCGGGCGTCGAATTTATTCTGTTCCTAAACAAACTCGACATCCTTGACCAGAAACTGAAATCGGGCATCCAATTTTCCTCCTTCGTAACTTCCTATACCAAGCAGCCGAACGAGACAAAACCGGTCGCCAAATGTACGTTTTACGCTTATCCCGCCTGTCGTCATTCAACTTACATGGGCGCCGCAGACCTTATGGAGGCCTTTGTTTCTCTCCATCAACAACACTCACCGAAGCGACGTCGAATCCACCCCCATCTCACCTGCGCAGTCGTGCGTCTGCAGCTCTCTTAATCCGGATATGCACACCTGACGACCATCTTTTTTGCGACAGGACACGAAAGCCACTTCTACGGTAATCACTCGCAGTGAGTTTTTTTTCTGTGGATCTAACACCGTTTACGCCGTTCGCGTGTCGCTCGACATATGGTCTGACTTCTCGTTGCAGTTCAAGAAGTCATCCTCATCAAAGCGCTAGAATCGAATAATGTTCTATGACCGCATTCCCCCCGCGTCTAACCTATCAGCTATATATATTCTATGATTTCAATGTACAGTAATCACGCGCAATCTTCTGTATGTATCTGGGAAGTATATCGTTCCATCTCAGGCTCACTCCCTTTCAGCTGTTTATTGCTTATGTACCACCAGTATCATAACTGTTGTAATTACTTGGTGTCAGTACTAATACACAATTTACGTTTGACTCCACATGCCACCTTTATTCAAACAACGAACATGCCATAATATAACGATAGCATTGATTGAGTATGTATATAGGATGTAGGATGGTAATCAAGGACAGCTGATGAATGAGGATTTTTACATATTGCTTAGAACACAAAACAAGAGCAAGGGTGTATGTACCAGTGGTAAGATTACTACTATAGACAGTGAGCGACGACAAAACGAACGACGAGGATCCGACTTCCAAGACCAAAAAGGGAACATTACGCGACATCTACAGCAGCAGACCCTACCCGTAATTCAACGCACTACCCGGTGGGCCGTCCGGCGCGTCGTCTGAGGGGTGGGGCTCGCTACGCCTGTCATTATACCCGCCGCCTCTGTACCGATCGCTCTCCGGCGGTGGCACGGAGCCGAGAGGCGCGATGGGCCGCGGGGGCAGGTTGGGGTTAGGCGGCAATCGTACAGGCGGCGGGGGCCCTGGGGCGTTATTGCGCGGCATGTCGCGTCGATCATTACGATCGTTACGGGGCATGTCCCTGCGGTCGTTGTTGCGCGGCGGCATCCCTCTATTGCCCCCCGGGGGCCCGCCGCCATATGGCGGGCGGGGAGGGTGCGGCATGAACTGCCCTGGCAGGAGGGCGCCAGGTCCGCCGTACCCAGGACCGTACGCGCCGGGGGGCGGTGGCGGCCCGTTGCGGTAGCCATTGGGCGGTGGGTGTGGCGGAAAGGCACCGCCGTTGGGGAGCGCGTATGGCGGCATTGGACCGCCTTGCGCATAGGGATACGGAGGCTGAGACGGGCCCATCCCGCCGCGCTTGTGTGCGTCAAGGGCAAAGCTTTGTGGCGGAGGGCCGTTCCTGGAGGGCCCAGGAGGACCGCCTCTGTTGAACTGCTGCGGGTTACCTAACGGTTGTGGGTGCCGCTGCTGATTTCCGACGTGAGGTGGCATGACTGGGATAGCAGGCATCGGCGGTTGGTGATTCCGGTGCCCTCGTTTATCGTACTCGTGGGATGCCTCGTAGGACGGCATGCTGCATAACGAGAATGATTAATGAGTCTGGCGACTTTTTTTTTCACTTACGACTTCGGATCGGCGGGCAATGGGTCCGTCCAGAAGTAGTCATGGTCCAAAGCCTGACTTGCCGTTATGCGCTCCTTTGGATTGATGGTTAAAAGCTTGTCAAGCAGGTCAACAGTCTCCGATCCAGTGCTAAGTAGCATCGTCAGGGAAAGCCTTAAGATAAAGAGAGGGCAGCGAACCTTTCGTAGGTGGGCTTAATCTTCCTGGTATGACTGTTGAACCGAATGACGCCTTCGCATCCCGGCAACGAATCGAAATATGGCCAATTATGCTGATTAGGTGAACCGCAAAGGAAGAATATTTTTTCTAGCTGATCAAGGTCCGAAGTCCCGGGGAGAATTGGCTTGCGCGTGAACATTTCGCCCAGAACACACCTAGCAACCTGTGAGACAAAGGAAATCCGCGGGAAGCTAAAGAACGTACCCAATGCCCCACATGTCGACCTCGCCACCATAATGCCGCGCACCTAACAGCAGCTCGGGTGGCCGGTACCAGCGCGTCACAACGCAGTTGGTGTATTTGCGATTCCGCCCGGTCGTTGCATTTGCTGGCGCATTTGCAACAGCCGGGTCATATGTGCGCGCAAGACCGAAATCTGCTATCCGCAAGGTCCCATTGTTTGAGATCAGCAAGTTCGCCGCTTTCATGTCACGGTGTAGAATGTGGTTCTATGGAGGTGAGCTACGATTAGCACTATGTTAAATTAGCATGCAATGATGCACATACCCGGTGCATGTATTCCGTTCCCTCCAATAGCTGTTTCATGTAGAGTTTGATATGACTGGGCTGAAGCTTGACACGCTCATTCTCTAACAATCCGGCCAGATCATGGTCCATGTACGGAAAAACCATGTACACCGAAAGAGGGTCTTTCTCGTTACCTGAGTAATGATAAGAGATACGACATGTATGAGATATATAAAGCACTTACTTCGCACTACAAACATGTCGAGGATATTGACAATGCATGGATGTTTCAAGGCTTTCAGGATTTTGATCTCGCGTAACGCAGTCACCGGCATGCCTTCCTTTTCGTTGTGCATCAGGATGCGCTTAAGGGCGACAGCCGTGCCTGTGGCTTTGTGGATAGCTTTGTGCACTTCTCTGATGATAGTTGAGCATAGTTAATTGCTGAAATGGACAATCGATAATAACAACGTTGCTCACCCAAAGGTCCCCTCTCCCAATTTCGTGGTTGCCTCGTAATCGGACTTGAGACCACAGCCAATAAAACCATGGTTGTAAGCATGCATCTCCGCCTTCTGCGACCTGCGCGCCGGGAGCTTTCGCTGGATCATCCGAAGCTTAGCTTGTTCTATTTCCTTGCGGTCTTCTTTCACTTCATTCGTTGCCTGAGGAGGTGGTGGCAACGGAGGTCTCTCTATCGGTCGTTCTGGGACTGGTGCCATCGCCTTTGCGGATGGCGGAGGGGGCAAACGTAGAGGTGTCGGCGAATGCACATTTCTGGGAGCCTCAGGCCGCTGTGCCAGGATCTTCACTTGCTCATGCACTAGAGGCAGGTTGGTATCCTTCAGACGGACGTCTGGCGGTGGGGCGGGCGGTGGCGTGGAAGAAGGCGGTCGAGGGCCCACATCCGCGGGAGGCATTGGAGGAGGAGGTAGCGAAGGAGGACGAGGCTCTGCGAAAGGTGGGAGTGCCGGGGGGGGAGAAGGCGGGGGCAAGGGCGGTGGTGTCGGTGTTCGCGGGGGCGGCACGCGTGGCGGCGAGACAAGACTTGAGCGCGGAGGCGTCCAGTGATCGTCTCGTCGCTCGTAGTCGTATGAACGGTCATCACGTCTGTTCGTACTGCGCCTGTCAGGCATGTAAGGAACGTCGCGCTGCGTCCATTCCCGGGTGTCGTTCCGCCGCCAGTTGTCGGAGCGGTAGTTCCTGTCGTCCGGGGAGCGCGGTCGGTACCGTCGACTGTCGTCGTAGCGGTCTCTGTCTCTGTCTCGATCCCTGTCCCTGTCTCTGTCTCTATCCTTATCCCGGTCTCGGTCTCTGTCTCTATCCTTGTCGCCTCTGTCTCTGTCCCGGTCGTAGTCGCGGTCGCGGAATTTGTCGGTGCTCGGGGGGCTGAAGCTGGCCAATGGGGAGCGCGGTAGTGGCAAACGATGCCTGTCCGACGCCCGATAGTAGGAGTTCGGCGGTGAAGCTGAGCGGGAGCGCGACCTTCGACGGCCGCCGTGGCCGCTGTAGCGTCCCTGAAGCTCCTCCCTCGGCTCTATTCGCGAGAGGAGAGAGCGCGGTGGTGGTTCGTAGTGGTCCATCTTCCCAGGAGGCGGCCGAGAGAGGCGAGGCTTCTTCAAATCGTCCTTCGCGACCTTTTTGTTGGCATCCTCTTCGAACTTCGTGAACACGTTGGGCGGAGTCGCCGACGCCGCGGCTTCGTCTGCGTCATTCTTGGCTGGGTCCGTCTTCTTTTTGAACGGGAAGGGGACCCTCTTCGTCGTAGGTTTAGGAGGCAGAGGAATGCTCAAAATCGGCGGCGCCGGTGCAGAGTCGTCGACCTCCCCCTCTTCTGGGGATGAATTGAGGGGCCGCTTCGCACTTCGCGCATGTTCTGGCGACCGTGAGGCTTGCCTCTTGCGCGGGGTCGACATCGCCGCTGCGGTCGTGTCTAGGGCGCTGTGGTCGATGGGGGTTTCTGGCAAGCACAATTTGCTGACATAATTAAATGTCTACGGCACAGCCCACAGCAAAACATCGCCTTGG
The DNA here is from genome assembly GCA_000827495.1 of Hypholoma sublateritium FD-334 SS-4. Lineage (NCBI taxonomy): Eukaryota > Fungi > Basidiomycota > Agaricomycetes > Agaricales > Strophariaceae > Hypholoma > Hypholoma sublateritium. Next base: position 508,572 of record KN817526.1, on the reverse strand, counting down.
CAAATGGTTTCAAGGAATATTCTCAGTGGCACCAAGATACGAGCTAGTATTCCACCCCTTTGTTGTGTGTCAGAGATTCCTTTGGAGTCGACAATGGCCTTCAAAGTGAGCTCAAGTTTCGATGCAAGTTCGGTCAACATGATTGCCGATCGCAAGCCGAATTTTAAGTATGTTTGCAAATATTAATTACCGCTATTTACACGTCGGTCGCGACGCGTGCCGCAGCTGTTCTTTCCTTGCCACTCTGTCATTTTCGAGTCAGTACTTTCGCCTTCTGGTTCGTGTGCTTTCTCGTCGTTTTCTGAGCCCACGTCCATTGTTTCAGTCGGATCCAATCCAAGTCCAATCACGAGGATTTCAGCGGGATTCTTGTGGGGCAAAGAGACCGCAAAAGAACTTGCGGAACATCATCGTCGATCGATGGCCGACATTCTCCCTCCAGGAATAACGGAAACGAGACCCTTCCAGAAATATTCTGACGGAGGAAGCGACCGCTCATGGTTTTCGTTTAGCAATGTCAAGCATTACACGAACGCCTTCATAGTCCAAGACAACAGGGTGCGTCGTCAATTGATTCAAAGTGGACGCCTGATTATATTTTATTTGTAGATTCTTCTTGGATACAAAAAACGAGGGTTCGGCCAGGGAAAGTGAGGAAACTATTTCAAAGCTTGAAGTGCAGCTTGACTGACAGCTAAAAATAGATACAACGGGTTCGGTGAGATAGAAATAACCTGAGTATTCACTCGAAGCTTGAATCCCTATCGGTTGTTGCTAGGTGGTAAGGTGGAACCCGGTGAGACCTGTCTTCAAGCAGCTATCCGTGAGCTTGAAGTACGTTGCGTTACCCACAACTTGTATTTTTCACTCACATTTCAATTATAGGAAGAATCTGGAGTCAAAGCGGACCTAGAGCATGCGGGCAGCTTCCTCTTCTTCACAGAAGGCACAGAATTCGCCTTTCAAATAGAGATATATCGTTCAGATAAATACACGGGAGAGATCACTGAGTGATTCTACATCTCCACCCACTCAGGATGATTCTCGCTGATCAGTGACCATCTAGGAGCGACGAGATGCGACCAGAGTGGTTTTCAGCGGCCCCCTCTCAGGATAATACGGACCCTTCATCCAGCAAGTATCCCGCCATTCCATTTTCGAAGATGTGGGAAACGGACCATGTCTGGCTTCCCCTCCTCATGTCGAACAAGAAGTTCATCGGACGAGCCGATTTCACTAAAACAGGAGACATATATACACCGTATAAATGGTGGTACGGCGTATCACTGGAGGAGGAGCACTAGATACCCAACAACGGATTTTTTTCTAGAATATTACACGGGCATTCTAGCACTTTAGTTCGAAAGTCATCTGAATCAGCGGGAACACCCCGCGTCATTTCTGTCCTCATGTCGTTACACCCGACACGAAAATTCATGCCGGGCTTGGTTTGTAAATCAGCGCGGAAGCTCGCCGATTCCTCCCTCAGCAGCGTGGCCTTCGTCGGCGACGGATTCTTTCTTGGAAGTTTCGTCGCTCTCGACTCCCTTGACGGCGCGGGCCTGACGCCTGCGCGCTGCAACGGCAGATTCGCGTCCCATGAGCGTAGTGCGTCCCTACGCACAAAGTCAGCGGACCGTCGCGAAGGCATGCGCGCGAGTTGCTCACCTCCTTGTACTTCAGATACACCAAGCAAACCATAACGGCGAGCCAGTAAAACACGTACGAAAGCACGGTCCCCTCTGTGAAAATGGAGATAATCAGCAACTTCGCTCACTTTGACAGGCGCAGTCGCTGCTCACGGGTCGCATTGTGCGTCCAGCCAAAGATCGCGCCGAAGATAGTCCACCCCTCCCCGTCGAGCTTGCTATCGGGATTGCAGCAGTTCAGATGCCACACATTTCCCTGGACCCTGTAGGAGCCCGGCCCATCGCCGCTGGCATCGTCGACGTCTGCGCCGAGCAGTCTGTTGAACGCGTTCTCTTGGAACGCACCGACGGCCTTGCTGAACAGCCCGGCGCCGATGAGGAACAGGAAGTTGGTCATGACGATGAGGAAGATCGTGAGCGCTGTGTGATGGGAATGATATCAACGCGAAGTTCACATGAAACAGAAGAAAACCGTTACTTGATCGGCTGGCAAATTCGTAGATGATGAATCCACAGACGAAGCCGCAGATGAGGCCTACAATCGCTGCGATGGGAATCGATACCGCAGGTTGGCCAAGAGAGACTCCGCCCACAAAAATGACTGCTTCGAGGCCTGTGTATTGTATAGTGGTCAGTGACGTATGATGGCGGTGTTCTGAGAATTTGGCCACCTTCGCGCAGGACAGTGATGAAGGGAAGGATGAACAAGATCCATTTCCCGGTCGTAGCGCCGCCGTCATCCTCTGATGCTCAAGGGTAAGAACGTTGACTTGAGAAATAAATACGCAGGTCTCTTACTTCTTCCGTCGAATGCCTGTTGAAGCTTGACGCGCCACTTGGCTTTTGCTAACGGACTTGTTAGAATATACTGAAAATAAAGTTATTGAGTTGTATATAAATACCTCTGTCCATCTTCATCATGGTCACTCCCATGACGAAAATCATCAGCGAGGCAATGAGCTCGAAGATACCTATAATTCATGGATATTATCTCAGGCTTTTGAACGAGAAGCGGCAAATAATGGAACAAACCTTCCCATAATTCCTCGGATTTAGTCCATAGGTCTGAGGCTTTCGTGAACCAGATAGCAATAAACCTAGTGAACAGTCAATTTCCCTTTCCTAAGCACTCAAAAGCTCCACTTACGCAGCGCCGATGGCAAGGGAGATAAGAAGACCAAGTCCTGCACCAAGGAAGATCTGAAAAACGATTGAACGTATTTTTATGAGAAACAGGAATACATTTTCTATAGTCAACCATACCTGGAAACGGAGCTTCCGCAACAGGCGGCGCTGCTGGACTTTATCATCGACAGTATCAACAGCAACGTCGTCGCTGCTATCCTTCTCCGAGACTTGTGTCCTTAGGGTGCTGCTCGCGGATTGGCTGGGGTCATCGTGGACGATCTGCTCTGCCAGCCCCAGGAGGACGGACACGATGATGGCGGCCTCGAGCGTCTCGCGGAAGACGATGAAAAATATGGGCACGGAGAAGAGGTTTTTCCCCATTTTTGCGCGGTGCTGAGGGGAGTGGGAGAGCGCAGGAAAGCGGGGGGTGCGAGTGGTCCATAAATCAGCATGGGCAGAGATATGCACTTCGTGGAACAGGGCCGGGTTCTCTCGGCGTTAATCTGATAAGATTTCAACCCTTTGATCGCTCCCGGTGCTTCGGAACATCAGTGGATGTACCCCCAAATTGGCCCCAAAAATTGATTGGACTGCTGCTTGGCTGCTGCGGTGTAGTCCGCGAGGCCAGTAAGATCCGTGAATGTAAGGTATTCAGGCCGAACTTTGGAAAGACGATTTTTCAACGGGCTCATAGCCTTAAAAACGCTGTTTGAATCTTTTTTCTGGTTCATTTGTCCAAAAAAGAACAAATAGAGTGGCGTTCTTCTTACCTTGTTCTGCTCCTTGAAATGGGCTGGACTGCATGCCTGGTGGGCCGAATCACACGCCGACACATCGCCGACGGCCTCCGATTGATATTTCAGCATGTTCCTTATCAGATAAAAAAATGCGCCAAGCAGCCAAGCCGCCGTTGAGGCATATAGTCTATTTTTAAACTCACTGTTCATGCGATCGCCCACCCTCTTGCCTTGCTTCTGCCTGCATATATCCCCAGGACCTTCCAGGCAGAGCGCAGGTTTACCCGCGGACGACTTCACCCCAACCACCCCCTCAAAAAAACTCACCTCCCGAGCCCATACCTTCCGGGATGAAGTCCATCATCGCCCTTGCGGCGCTCGCCTCACCCGTCCTCGCAGGCGTGCACGAAGTCTGGTGGAACATCACCTACGTGCAAGATGTAAACCCTGACGGCCTCGCCGAACGACGCGTGATAGGCGTCAACGGGACCTGGCCGTGAGTCTGTCAGATCGCCTTGTGCGCGGTCGAATGGGCGGCAACTTACGGTTTTGCACTAGCCCCCCACCAGTGGTCGTCAGCGCCGACGACCAGCTGGTCGTGCACACGACTAACTCGCTTGACCAGGCGACCACGCTGCACCACCATGGTATGTTCTTTAACGCGACCCCGTGGATGGACGGTGCGATAGGTGTTTCTGAATGGTAGGCGTGTTTGAAAGCGCGATCCTTTTATGTCGAGGCTCATGGCTCATGAATTTCTAGTGGAATCCCGCCGGGGGGGCAATTTGACTATGTGGTCAACGTTAACACGTCGGGGCAATGGGGTAGCTACTGGGTGCACGCGCACTCATTTGTGCGTTTTTCAACTTGATTGGAGCACGTTGGCGGCGATATTCATCTGCGCGCGTTCGAACAGGGACAATATGTCGATGGCCTGCGCGCTCCGCTGGTGATCCAACCCTCTAAGGAGGTCCACACCTACGACGACGAGTTCACCGTGGTGCTCGGCGACTGGTACCACGACGAACATTCTGTGCTTTTTGACCAGTTCGTCAACATCGCGAATCCCGGAGGAGCGGAGCCCGTACCTGGTGCCTATGTTTTGTGCTCCCAAACGGATTTGAAGTCTGATCATTTGCGCCTCGCGTTCCCCGTGCATAGACTCCGGCTTGATTTACTTTGCCCAAAACGCGTCGTACCTTGGCCCCGTGTCCGGCACGACACCGTCCGCCGTTACCTCTGCAGTGGGTTTCAATGAGAACGCGACGTTACCATTCGTGCCTGGGAAGACATACCGTCTGCGCATCATCAACACCTCTGCCTTTTCGGCGTTCTTCTTTTGGATCGATGGCCACGATATGCGCATCATCGAAGTCGACGGTGTAAGATTCCCAATGCAGCTCGCACATGTACCCCGCTGATAGTACTACCTCCAGACGGACGTCGAGGAGTCGCCCATCGACCTCCTCAGTCTCACCGTCGCGCAGCGCTACTCCGTGCTTGTCACCGCGCGCAACGACACATCCGCGAACTGGGCCATCCACGCGAACATGGACACCGACATGTTTGACACCGTCCCTGATACATTGAACCCCAGTACGTCGCGTCCCTCCCGTGTTCTGTTCGTCACTCACCCCCATGCCGCGGCGCAGATGTTACGTCGTCGATCACCTACGCCGCGTCCGCGTCGTTGACGGACCTGGGCTTCGTGGACGAGTACCAGGAGGTCAATGATGTCGCGCTCGTGCCCGTCGAGGTCATTGCGATGCCGAACGTGACGAAGACGATCGAGCTCGAGGTGACGTTCGACACGATGGACGACGGGACGAACCACGCGATGTTCAACATGATCACGTACAACATGCCGCTCGTGCCCGCGCTGTTCTCGCAGCTCACGCTCGGCGAGAACGCGACGGTCGCGGATGCGTACGGCCCGCTGAGCTTCGTCGTGGACCACCTCGAGGTCGTCGACATCGTAATCAAGAACGGCGATGCGGGAAAACACCCTTTGTGCGTCTGCTTTGGCGTATTATCATATTGCGTGCGCGGGTTTTGACCTGCTTTTGACTGCAGCCATCTTCACGGACACAAGGTGCAGATCGTCGGTAGGTCGGAGGACTACACGTCTGACGACCCCACGCTCAACCCACCGATCGTCGAGGGCCAGGCGAACCCCATCCGCCGCGACACCGTGCACATTCCCTCGATGCACTCCGCGACCCTGCGCGTCGTCGCAGACAACCCGGGTGTCTGGCTCCTCCACTGTACGTCCCACTCCGTAGCGGCGCTCATTCTCGGCAATCACTGACGCCGCCGCCGCATGTACAGGTCACATCGAATGGCACGTCGAGGTCGGACTCGCGATCCAGCTCGTCGAGGCGCCGCTCCAGGCGCAGTTGTTCAAGGACAACTTGCCGTCGGTGATGAACGACCACTGCACGGCGCTTGGCCAGCCCACGTCTGGGAACGCCGCGGGGCACCAATCGGCGACAGACCTCTCGGGGCTGCCGCTGGGGCCCTATCCGCAGAAGCTCGGCTGGCGGCCCAAGGGCATCGCCGCGATGTTCGGGTAAGTTAACCCATCCGAGTCCTCTGTTTGGATGCGCGCTGACAGACGTGCTTGATGCTGCAGGTGTGTGCTGTCCGCTGTGCTGGGGATGGCGTGTGTCGTGTGGTACGCCCTTGGGGGCCACATATCGGAAGCAGAGATTGAGCACGAGGTGCGCGAGGCCATCGCGGCGAAGGAGAAGCGGGGCAAGTTTTTCGGGCTCTTGAAAACTAAGGCATAGACTCGCGTCTCGCGAAATGACATATTATCAAGCATAGGCATTCTGGTCCGGTCTTCATGAATCTGGGGCACTTGATGTCGATCATCCGTGATTGGGATATGAGAGCCAACTAGCATGTAAACGTGCAGGCCCGGGTTGGAAGGCATGCTGAGTTTGAGAGATTAGCAGAGCTTTGAAATTGTATTGAATTGTTGCATATGGGGGTGTACCGTGTATGTGGCTCGCGTGAAGAGGAGAGAAAGCAAGGCAAGGACTTTTATGAATAGCAGGGTTGGGGCTCTTGGACCGGAACCACCATGTACCGGTTGGTCAGCCTGCCCCTGCAGGCTGCCCGCCGTCGCCAGCTGGCTAAGCTAGCGTCGGTAGCTCCATACCAGAGCTCCTCACATGAGGCATCCAAGTAATAAGTTCGTAACAATCCCAACGACGCCCCGCTGAGAACAACCCAGCTACGACACCCCGGCACACGGTGCAGACCCCCATGCTTAAAGACGACGCACGACCTACCGTGCAGCCTCGTACCCCCGAACAGAAAACCCATCCACCCCGGAAAGCCAGCCTAGATAGTAGACACGCAATACAACTCAGTGGAGTAGCAGAGACAGAAACCGCCCCGAGACAGAGCGGAATGAGACGCACAACCACACGGGCCACCTCGGATCAACCAAAACGAAACAAGCGATCCACGAGCAAGCCCGATGGAAGTGAGCTAAAATAGACTGCGCGTGAAAAGACCGACTAAAATAGCGTAGCGTGCGCGCACAAAGCGAAGTGAGACTCACACCACCACGTAAAATAACTAATGTACTACTAATGGCACGACGATAACACCACGCGAAACGGCGAACGAGCTAAGCAGAAGTTAAAGCACATATCCCGCAAACAACCCTCCCTGCCCCATGCGCCCACAGACCCAAAGTTGTACCCCCTCCATATGGCATGGCGCCGAAAACCCCCCACCGACCTAAATAAAAAACAAAAAATCGAAAATCAGATACTGCCAAAGATACTCTACTACCCTCTAATAACAGAACGCACCATAGCACCACCATCAAACAGAAACAACAGGCGATGAAGTAGGCACAACCCCTACAGGGGCAACGGACTCTGGAGCCACAGCAACGACTTCAACCACCGTGGTAGTGGTACAAGTCACCCTGGCATATGGCCCAGGTCCTCCCAAAAGGGCACTGTATGGCGCCTTCCCAACATCAGGAAGAATACCAAACCAAACCTTGAATATGTGCTGGAGTCGACCCAGAACACCCAACCGAACCCAAGTCACAGGCACGACGAGATAAACGGCTCGGGGGTAGAATATTGACTCCCCTTCGGGGTGGAGTGAAAAGCACACCCAGTTCCGGCTCCAAAGGGTAGGCGCGCCGACACGGGCAGAATATCCACCAGACCCAAAAAGCACTGGGGTGTGTGCCTTTACGGACATCGTACGCTCCACAAGGCAAAGTGCCCTCCCCTCCTCTATACCTCCCAATATCCCCCCCACCAGCTGCCAATAATCAGCAAGGCCAACCCAAACCCCCCCCTCCTCCTCCTCCTCGTCCTCCGCCATTTGACGCCACACATGGACCACCGAAATTGGATCCCCAGGCAACAACCTGGCCTGAGTTATAACACCAGGAGGAGATGGTATAGGCATCCAAATGAAAATAAATAACACACTACCCCCAGATTGAGTAGCGGAAAACGATAAAGGAAGGACTAGCGGAGTGGCGGTGATTGAAGCGAATGAGAGAAGTACGCCTTGATACTGCACCATAGCAAGCTAAACACCCCTTATATATATTCTACAACTCCCATATGGCGCTATGCAACCCTGCAAGACGCAAAAATCCACAAGCGATTGGCTAGAACCAACCGGTTAAAACTAAAACCGCCCCCACTACAAGCGTATAGAACCCCGGCTGATCTCACGACCTTGAGTCCGCCTTACGCAACACCGCACCCTGGCTAGACACCAAAGTCTAGACAGTAAATTTCAAAAATACCTCATTGCAAAACTACAGAACACAGTAGCTACTGAAAAGGACTCCACATCCAACCTGGGAGTTAACCCAAGAACTCCACTTGCTCATTAACGCTAACACCACCGCATGTGATGATTACAACACCAGCCACCGATTCCCATTAATGTTAAACGCTAACAGCCTGACGCAACTGGCCTAACGCGCACCGGCAAACCGCGACGCCGGTAAACAAACCACGTGACTCCGCAAAGATCCGCAACAAACTCCGACAGAATCTACGAGAACATTCCAAATGCACACACGCCACCCAGGTCCCTCTCCCTCTCCCTCCGCCGACCGCGAGAAGGTCCGAACCCGCGCAACCCCCAAACGACAGAACATCCTACATACCACGAAACATGCCACACGGCCAGGGCAGCCGCCACAGCGACGTGGACCGATGACCGGCGACACATGAGACACACGCACCTACGACGACCATCAGAAAGGCCCAACAGAAAACGTAGCGAACTCCACCGCCTCCCCCGTCAGCCGAACGTACGTCACTCCTCTTTGACGACGCCACCATCGCCACTCAAACCGCCCTCACCAGCAGCACGACAGGCCCGTGCAGCCCACTCACAAACACCGTCGCCAAAAACCACCGCACGTCGGAACCGCGGCGATCCAGACCGTAGACCAAACACCTCGACGAAAACCATGGAATGCGGCGCCAACACACACCCCGATGAACGGACGCACCTAGTGCCATAAATGAAACGGTGAGCAATGACGAACGACACCCCAACGCACTCACCTTAGCGCATGAACACCCCAGCTACACCAACCGCACAGTCAACCCAAGCACAACCCCAGGCCCCGCGAACTCCGTCACCTAGACCGAGAAAACGGACTCCGGCTGCTCAACCCGATGAACATCCGACCCCATCCAAAACCAAAAAGGCTCGCCCTTCGCGCCTGCTCCAACCCGCAGCATCCCCATCGCCCCAAGACTCTACCTGGACAGTCGTGACGCATAAGAAGAAAGCAAGACACTCTACGAGGATGAACGAGAATAACATTATCGGCCCCATGACCACGATATACGGATCCCCGGAGGCGCCGCCCACACAGCTCCCCGTCCCCCAAGCCGCGACCACGGCGGACCAGGTACCAGCCCCGCCTGCTATCCCGCCCCCACTATCCCCGGAGGTAAGCCACGTCCTGCCGCTCCAGTCCCGCAAAACACTGACTGTCACGCAGACAACGGAGGATATTCGCCTCTTTCAAGAGGCGGAGGAAACGCAACGCGAAGAGTGGAGGAACGAAATGAGGGAAGACCTGTACCCCTTCATGGAACCCGACGAGAGACGCCGCCAAGAGGAGGAAGATCGGCAAACATCCAGAGCCAGAAGCGGGGAAATCGCCCCCAACGCCATCGACTTCCCTCCGCTGCCACCCCGGCCCTCCGTGCCCACCGATACTGCTGACACTCCACGCTTGCCCCTCTCCATCCAAGGTACCCGCATACCGCGCATCAACAGCCAGCGGCCCACCAACGCGCCGACGCCCCCCCAGCAGCCTGCGCACCCAGCCCGCGAAGAAAACGACATCCAGATGGCCGCCCCCACTGACCACGTCGCGACTGCCTCGCCCCACCCCATCCTGCAGCCTTCAACCATCTCAAATGGCAGACGTACCCTCTCGAACGGGCTCGTCATTACGGAGGCCCCCGAGGGCGGAAAATGGCCGGAACGCTTCTCCTTCGAGCATTGCCTCAAAGGTATAGACCCCGGACAACGCGCCGTGTGGCTAGCAAAACCACAACCCACGATCATCGCGACCGCGTGGCGACAGAAATTCGGCGACAACGCGAAGCTTGCCGCTTCCCTCGTGAACCTGCTACCCCGCATCATCGACGCGCCGGACGTCCTAGTCAGTACCCCCTTCCGCCCGGAGGGCGATGTCTTTCCACCCAACGGATTCAAAGGCCCTTACGGACTACTCATCTCCAACATCTCTGATGACTGCGCCGAGCTCCTCCTGAACCTTGGCGTCATCATCACTGCTGGCGCAATCTTCTTCTTCCAGCCAGTGGACACCCCGAATTCGAAATTCATAGGCACCCTCGAAGGCTTCACTGTCCCTGACGGCGGACGTGGGGCCGAGCAGGTACGCGAGATCCTGCGAAACTGCCTACGCATGAACAATACAGCACTCAACTTTATCCGCCGCTGGACACCCGACAGCCTGGAGGATGAAGCCAACAAGATGATCGCCTCCATCACCATCGAGCCGATCATGATCAGGACGAGAGAAGGTCCTACGAAAACCGTCTGGAACACCTATTGCGTGCCGCCGCCTCTCCCGCACCACCTATACCAAGAGTGGATTGGTATCATCCGCGACCTCCGCCCGTCTGACTATGATGCGGGCAGGGGCCACTTCCGCAACGAGAAACCCTTCCAGTGTATGGGCTGCCGCTCCATTAACCACCCCACCGGACTCTGCCCCCTACCCCTCATCACCGGATGGCTCGGCCCGGCGGCCAGTTCCGAACTACCAGAGGACGCCACTGCCCTCGACAACGACCCACCTGTCGGCTCCACCCGTGGTCACACCCGTGGAAACAGGGGCCGTGGCGGCGTGGCCCGCAGGCCAGGCAACCATCGCGCTGGCCGTGGCAACGCCCGTCGTAACTAGACACCTATCTCCCGAACTGCCGTGGCCCACCGTTGATGAAGTGGCCGAGTATATACCTTGTACCCGTAGCTCTGAATATATTGTACCCCTCTAGACCCAAAATCCCCTGGTACTGAGATGGTACACGGAGCAACAATGTAAGGATCAATGGGGGCCCACATTTACCAGCTGCGTGCGGCTGGGAAAGCCCCGGATCTGCCTCAATACATTTTCTTTAGGTCCCTATTCAGGGTGGCGTACCTTGAGTGAGCAATAAGGCCTGGCCCAAGAGGCAACGTAAATGGGAACCATGCAAACTTGCTCGCAGCCTCCAACGGAGTCTGGAAGTAATCTCCGCATCAGCCAACCGGATTAGGACGTCCTCGGCTGTTGTAGAAGTCCGACTAACCCCCCCCAACCCCGCAGGTATCATCAATCAGCTTCTGGATCACACGCAAACACACCCGGAGGAGCGAGAGCTCCCGCCACTGGCCCTCCCTCTAATGATGGGAGTGCGCGCTCGGTAAGTGGACCCCGTACTAACCCCCTCCCCCCCCCTAGACCTCAAGCACCCCGACAACAGCCGCGCACAGCAGCTCCCCCCGCCAGAAGAACACGCGACAGACAAATCGCCCCTGTACCTAACAGGAGACAAACACGGGCTGACCGCCCAGTGACCGTTCAAGGCACACAAACTCACCCGCCCCCACTGACGGCGGGAGAGAGAGCCATTATTAGAGCTCGCGCAACCCCACGCAAATCGTGTGCTGCAATTAAAATAGCCTCGCTTAACATGCGTGGCCGTTTCCACAATGGCACAGATAAATGGTTCCACATAAACCAAATCCTACGTACACAGAAAATTGGCATACTCTGCCTGCAGGAGTCCCACCTCCCAGAGATGGCAGTAGACACACTTCATGCCACCTTCGGTAAAAGAATGCACATAATTACGTCGGCTGACCCAGTAAGCCCCAACGCAACTGGCGGAGTCACTATTGTAATAAATAAAGACCTAGCCAACACAACTGGCACGCAAGTGTATGAAATCGTCCCCGGAAGAGCGCTGATGATCTCAGTCCCGTGGCACCGTGACAAAACAATCACCGTATTAAGTGTGTATGCCCCCACAAACAACCAAGAGAGCACAATTTTCTGGGAAGAACTGAATATAGGAAGGCAAGGAAGACCCCAGCCAGATGTAATCCTGGGAGATTTTAACCTAGTTGAAGATGCTCTCGACCGCCTACCACCCCATCGTGACCCCCCCGCCCCAACTGAGGGTCTCACCAATCTCATCACTGCCTTGGACATGACTGATGGCTGGCGCGAGACACACCCAGACACTCTTCAATATACATACTCCCAATCACTGCGTCAAGGCGCTGCACACTCACGCATCGACCGGATCTACATCCGCCGGGACGGACTGAAATTCTCAAATAACTGGGAAATTTCGACCCCCGGAATCCCCACTGACCACCAGCTAGTAAGCGCTCAGATAACAGATGCCGTGCTCCCTTTCATCGGAAAAGGCCGATGGGTCTTCCCATCCCACCTGATCAACAACAAAAAGGCTATGCGCGCCCTCACATCTTTATGCAGGAAAGCAGAGACTGCAATGAATGAGATTGCGGTGCGAACAGACGAATTAAACCCGCAAACAATCTTTGACAACCTAATAAAAGACATCAAAGACACCGCAACCCTAGAAGCACGTCTTGCCACCAGTAACCTAGATAAGGAAATTCGGAACCTCGAAACGGAAAGAGACATAGCCACCAATGACGAAACAAAAAGTGTGGAAGCACGACAGATAACGACGGCGCTCCTCCAGGAAAGAATCAAGGTCCTGGCTGACACAAAACACCGAAAAGCTAGAGATGAACTGGCAGCTAAATATCGGATTGAGAGTGAGCGCGCCTCCAGTGGCTTCTGGGCGAAAACAGGGAAAGACAGGCCCCCGAGAGACACCATTGTGGAACTGAAAACCCCAGAATCTGACCCACCCACCTATGAAAAACGCTCTGACAAAATGGCGGAACTGGCAAGAAATTACCATGAGCAGCTCCAGACCAAAGACAGAACTCCCAACAATGAGGAAGATGTCACACGTGCCCTGGAATTTGTAGCAATACGCCTGAACCCTGCCCAGAAGCTTGACCTCAGTAGGCCAATAACCCGGAAGGAAATAGCCTCCACCATTAAAGACCTCCCCAATGGGAAAGCAGCAGGGATGAATGGCATCCCCTATGAATTCTGGAAACACCTACTAACCCAGCATGAAGCCAAAAATGCCCAGCAGCTCCCAGTAGGCACCAACATCACGCCGGCCGCGACCACAGATGTTGCCAACCTCCTCAGACACGTGTACTCTGACATTGAAACATATGGCGTTACACGGGGCTCAAGACTATGCGACGGTTGGCTCTGCCCAATCTACAAAAAAGGCGATAGGAGAGAGATATCCAACTATCGCCCCATCACGGTCCTAAACTGTGATTACAAAATCCTCACAAAACTACTCTCCATTCGCCTCGCTGCATGCGCAAGCGACATCATCCACCCCAACCAAGCAGGTTTTGTGCCAGGCCGAAGTATTGCAGATCAAATCCGATTGACTCAGATGATCCAAGCATATGCGGAGCTGGACGCTGATCTTGAAGGCGCAATTGTGGGCCTAGACCAAGAAAAAGCATATGATAAGATCGAACATGCATACCTCTTCAAAATCCTTGATACAATGGAGATGCCACAAAATTTTGCGGGCATCGTTAAAAGCTTGTATAAAGATGCTGAATCAGTTGCCATCATAAATGGAGAGATCAGCACGCCGTACAAGGTAACAAGAGGTGTCCGACAAGGCTGCCCCCTCTCCTGCCTTCTGTTCAACCTCGCCATTGAACCCCTTGCGGAAATGATCCGCCGGTCAGACCTGAAGGGTTATAAAGCAAAAAATATGCCAGATCGGACAGTGGTAACCATGTTTGCAGATGACACCACAGTGTATCTATCAAAGACAGACAACATAACCACACTCACACAAATCCTAGATGATTGGTGCCGCGCAGCAGGAGCCAAATTCAATATAGCAAAAACAGAGATCATCCCAATAGGCAGCCTCGCTTACCGACTGAAAGTTGTGGAGACACGCAAATTAAGTGATGACTCCACAGAATTCCCCAACAACATGAATATTGCAAAAGAAAAGGAAGCCAAACGTTTTCTTGGTGCGTGGATCGGAAACCAAACCAACCAGGAAGGGATCTGGTCCCCAACAATAGAGAAAATTTCATCTTACCTGGCACGGTGGGAGAAAACCTGGCCAACAATAGAAGGCAGGAGAATCATTCTGCAATGGATTGTAGGAGGAATGACACAATACCTCACAAATGTCCAAGGTATGCCTAAACCAATTGTTAAGCGCCTGGACAAAATTTGCAATGCTTTCAAATGGGACAATGAGGGCAAGGCGACAGTCAATCGCCTAACAATGGCCAATGCCATAGAACTTGGAGGGAAAAAGGTCCTAAATGTCAGCGACCGCAATGACGCCATCGCTCTAACATGGGCTAGAGACTACCTAAAAACTGGTGCCAACCGCCCAGTCTGGGCCTTTTTTGCTGACCATGTCATAGCCGCAAATGCCCAACCCAACCCACGTGTACCCCCCCCAGCCAGAGAAAATGTATTCCTTCAAAAATGGCAACCCACCATGAAGAACCTCCCTCGTAACCTCCAAACAATGCTGAAAACAGCACGTAAATACAACATAGGCCTTCATGCCACTGAAATATCTCAAGAACAGGCAGATGACATGCCAATCTGGTTCCACGCTGCTGCCACAGCAGCCCTCAACCACAGAAACAATTACTTCTATAGTAAAATACTCCAGGAGAAACACAATGTCTACCATGTTAGGGAGGTATGCGCCTTTATTGCTCGCTTCCCACCGGAACACCAAGACAATAGTGACTGCGACTGCCCACCCTGTGCGGACGACAGGGAGCAAGGCTGCACCCACCCTTGGAAATGCCTCAGAACGGCAAATGAGCTGCTACTGTGCCTCCCACAAAAGTGGATACCAGCAGCATGCATGGATAGAGAGGAAAAAAGAGACCGAGTATACCAAGAGCGACCTCCCATTCATGCAGGACAAAACGGATTATTCTTCGATAAAGCGACCTACTCTGATGGGGGAATCAACGACTGTTTCCGCATCCTGTCCCCCCACACTCACCCCGGCAACACCCACCAGCCGTCAATCCTCCTCAGAACTGAACAAGCCGCCGATCCCCAGATCATCATGGCGTACGCCGTCAAGCACTTCCACCAAGACGGCAGCGTACAGGCCGGATGCACGGCCACACTGGCAGGAGGTGGCGCACTCACCCCACCAGTGTTCGCCCGACTCGAGGGCTCAAACGCCGCCCCAATTACTCTGGAGGGAGCCATGGCGTACGCCCTCACAAGGGCTCTGGAACTGGCTAACCCCATAGCACCCCTTGAAATCGGCCTCAGCAATTTAACACTGTGGAATTGGCTCACCAAAGACCTCCGGAAACTTGAGTGTACAGACTGGGAAACTTGTCAAAACCCAGACCTCATCCGCGCCCTTGTGGCAGCCCTCCGACACCACCAGGGATGCATCCTCCTATCAAACACCCCGGGTCATCACACAGAGGACCTAAAAAATATGGCCAACCTCGCACTGCACAACAGACCACTGGCAGCAATCCCGCCCCCAAACCAAGAATACCTCACAATGCGGGGCATCCACCTCATTTCAGCGACACAGAAGACACTCCATGAAGGTGTCCGCACCTTCCGCAAAGTGCCGGAACGCCGAGACACCACTGTCCGCCTCGACATGACGCGTCATAGCGTCGAAGAGCTGAATGGGAATGGCATCTTCCCAGCCGACAGCGAAATCTGGCTATCGATACGTTCAAAGGACCTCTCAAAAGGGGTCCGCGGATTCCTTTGGAAGAATATTCACAATGCGTATCGGATTGGCGAGAAATGGGCAACAATACCTAACTTCGAACACCGGGCGATCTGCAGCCTGTGCGGAATAGAGGAGTCAATGGAACACATACTACTGGACTGCGTCCCCTCATTGGCGATACCCACGGTGTGGGGACTCGCCAAAACTCTGTGGCTGCGGAGCCACCGACCGTGGCCATTAATCCGCCTAGGCACCATCCTAGGATGCGCGCTCCCCGACTTCACGCGGCCACCGGCTGCAGGGGAAACGGACCCCAAACCCCTTGTCGGAAAAAATCGACTGTTCACGATCCTGGTGTCAGAGAGCGCACACCTCATATGGAAAATCAGATGCGAACGTCTGATACAAAGGGAGGACGACCCCGAGCGCCGCCACTCAGAGAGAGAGATCGTTAATAAGTGGATGCTGGCCATGAATAACAGGCTAAAGACGGATGTAATACAAACAAACGCAACCAAATACAAAGGGAATGCGCTCTCTGACGCCATTGTCCTTAAAACTTGGAGCGGCGTGCTCCAAGATCATGAAAACCTGCCCGAAAACTGGATCAGGCAGGCTGGGGGTTTAGTGGGTATCGAGGTGCGACGGCCGGAAGGCCATTAGGATGCTACGGGGGTGGTGGTAGATCCGTCGTACTTTGGACTCCCAC
This sequence comes from Hypholoma sublateritium FD-334 SS-4, assembly GCA_000827495.1. NCBI lineage: Eukaryota > Fungi > Basidiomycota > Agaricomycetes > Agaricales > Strophariaceae > Hypholoma > Hypholoma sublateritium. The sequence goes on along the minus strand of KN817526.1, from coordinate 491,966 downwards.
ACTGCTCGTACAGCGTGTATAAAACATTCCTCCAGGGTTCCTCTCTCTAGTTCATATCGGGTTCGCCCAAACCAGTGCGCAGAAGGGGCCGGCTTAGCTAGCTGCCAACTGCGAGACACTTAACCAAAAAAAAAAAAAAAAAAAAAAAAAAAAAAAAATGAATAGCAGGGTTCACAGGCTGCTTAACCACGGTAGATACGAACCGTGTCCATGAAAGTGCAGCGCCGGTGATTTCGGGACCTACAGCGTGGCCATGACTGATCTCTTGCGAACATCTGACCCGTCATGCATCATGTCCCAGAACTTCGAGGGCATTTCGATTGTGATTGGATTTAGGCGCTCAGCACAACAGCTAGACGGGAGGTTGGAAATAGTCACCGCGGAGGATGCCTGTATAAATGGACCTACGCAGAGTAGAAAGAAGATAAATTGCGCTGTGTGGTGATTGATTTCCCCGTAATCGTCCGGCTCTATCAAAGCGCTGGCAGTTGGGGTTCATATTACGCTCGAAAACTTGAGGTGTGTTGCAGGTTTGACGGGGATTTGAACTCGAGGCGCTAATATGAGTCACGTCGGACCAGGCCGGCATTTTTATTCACGGCCGATCGTACGATCTATTCGGTTTTAGCCGACTCTTTGCCAAAATTTGGCACTTGAAAGCACTTGCGATGTTGCGATTACTATCCAGACCTCTCCAGCGCACCCACCCTCTCATCTCCCATCGATTAATCTCCAAAACGATGTCCACCGCCAACACCCCAAATTTCGTATGTCTCACCGCCTGCAGAGACACCATTTCTCCGTGCTTATTGGTCTTTAGAACAAGGTCCTGTACCAGCCTCTCGCGGAGATCGACCCAGAGGTCAAGAACATCATCGATAAGGAGACATGGAGACAGTTCACCGGTCTCGAGCTCATTGCTTCAGAGGTTCGTCGTGGCCAACTGCGCATGCCAGTGCACAATGCTCACTCTCTTCGCAGAACTTGACGAGTCAGGCCACCATGGAGGCCAACGGCTCCATCCTGACCAACAAGTACTCTGAAGGTCTCCCCAATGCTCGTTACTATGGCGGAAACGAGTACATCGACGAGCTCGAGATCCTGTGCCGCAAGCGTGCCCTCCAGGCATTCAACCTCGACCCTGCAAAGTGGGGCGTCAACGTCCAGCCTTACTCCGGTAGTGTACGTTGTTTCTACTTTTACCTTTTCTTCTTTGGCTAAAAACAGATTCCTTTAGACTGCAAAGTATGTTTCGACATACGGGGGGCACGGATCTACATTGGCTAACTTCTTTCCTCCAGCTTCGCCGCTCTTACCGCCCTCATTCAACCCAACGACCGTCTCATGGGTCTTGGCCTTCCTGATGGCGGACATCTCACTCACGGGTACTATGTGCGTGTTTGACCCAAATTAACACTTCTAGTAGTCAATCAAACTGACCGTTGTGCATGATTCCGTAGACCGCGAAGAAGAAAATGACCGCCTCGTCAATCTACTTCCAGTCTCTGCCATACGGAATCACCCCTGAGACCAACCTGATCGATTACGCCGCTCTTTCCGCCCAAGCTAAAATTTTCAAGCCCCGCCTTATTATCTGCGGTGCCTCTGCCTACCCCCGCGACTGGGACTACGCCGAGTTGAAGAAGACCGCTTCCCGCGAGGGCGCATGGCTCATGGCTGATATTGCGCACACCAGCGGTCTTGTCGCTGCGCAGGAGCTGAACAACCCCTTCGAGTACTGCGATGTTGTCACCACCACCACGTATGTCTCCACATTTAACCCGTCTCTCCTAAATCCGTTGTAACGCGCAATTCTAGTCACAAGACACTCCGTGGTCCTCGTGCTGGTCTCATCTTCTTCCGCAAGGACCTCGAAAACGCCTCCGACCTCGAGAAGCGCGTCAACGATGCTGTCTTCCCCGCATGCCAGGGCGGTCCCCACAACAATGTACGTGCCGTTTACGTTTATCTTATCTGCGGCAAAGATTTATGGATCCGAAAATAGACCATTGCCGGCATCGCCACCGCGCTTCTCCAGGCCGCCCAGCCGGAGTTCAAGGAGTACGCTAAGCAGGTCATCGCCAACGCACGCACTCTGGCCGCCGCGCTCGTCAGCCACGGTTACAGACTGCAGACTGGCGGCACGGACAACCACCTGGTCCTCTGGGATCTCCGCCCCATCGGGCTTACCGGCAGCAAGGTCGAGAAGGTCTGCGATCTCATGGGCATCACCATCAACAGTGCGTACCCGCTCCTCTCACCTCACCCTCCGCTCGCTCACACACCCCGCAGAGAATGCCGTCTCCGGTGACGCGTCCGCGCAGGTCCCCGGTGGCATCCGCCTCGGCACGTCCGCGCTGACGTCGCGCGACATGCGCGAGGACGACATCAAGGTCGTTGCGGACTTCCTGCACCGCTCCGTGCAGCTCTCGCTGCTTCTGCAGAAGGAGGCGGGCACGAAGCTGCTCAAGGACTTCGTACGCGTCGCTACCGTTCCTGCCGAGGGAAAGCAGGGCTTCCAGCTCGTAAAGCAGCTCCGCTCGGAGGTGCAGGAGTTCGCGATGAAGTGGCCGCTCCCCGGTGTCGACGTGTCGACGCTCACCAAGCCCGAAGGGCTCCACGAGTAAGCACGCGCATTGCCTGCCGCTCGATTTTTGCTCTGCTCTCGCTTCGTCGGATGTCGGCTGCGCGGGCGCGCCCGCGGGGGTGCGTGGTGGCGCAGCGCGGCGTAAAAGATTCAACGGTCATTTTTGTTAGCTTATTACCTTGGATATGATAGAATTTTCGCGGACTTCAACATTGTCCGCTGCTGTATTTCTAGTGCCATTTACCACCATCTTCCCCCTCACAGACCATCACGTAGCATTGTTAGACGGTTGCAATGTATACTCTCTGCACAGCTTGTTATCGACTTTCCTGGACTGCCATGCTATAGCGATTGGAAGGGGTGAGCCCTCGTGTACGTTTTTGATACTACGGCACCATCAGACGAATGTCGATCTTGTCTATCAGCAACTGATCGACTGCTTCATCAGCATATCAGGTTTACCTACGGGAGACCAGCCATCACCGTACACTATCGTGCATGATATCTTACTTTAATCTAAAGTTGGGTCTCGTCTGAAGGCGACCTGGATATTGAACCCGTTCTCCTTGCCCTTGTCTTGTTGCTGAGATCCGTTGGAGATCCGGTTTTGAAAATTGCCGCCACTCTTTCAAAATCATTGAATGTTATCAAATGATTTAGGACGTGGTATAATGTCGTCCAATGAGTCAGAGTTTGAAACACGGCCATGAACGATCTTAACGTCCAGCCCACCTTCCATGCATTCGGCGACATATCCATCTGGAATCTGAGGACCTTGGTGCTGCCCCTCGAAGTGCAGGTTTAATGTCTGAAGAGGCTGGCATCCGCATGGCAGGGTCCCGCGGCCGATGGGCTTTATTGAACGAAGTAGGTTGTCTAACGCAAGGAAACTTTGGTACGTTGACCCCGAGCCTGTCCGTGCACCTATTATAATCCGCAAGGAGGAGAGTCGAGGCAGGACGTGCTCGGCACCAGTGTGTGATAGGCTGGATACAAGTCTGTAGGCAAACGTTGTCCCTTCCATCCGGACTGAAAGTGTACGCAAGTTAGGTGTTCTAAGTAAAAGTGTTCTCAGGTTTTCGTCGGAATGAAATCGTATTGAAAATGATTCCAACTTTTCCAGAAGTCTCGAATTACCGACAGGAAACTCGGTGTCCGAATCCGAGGGCCTGGGGAGACCAAATCCTTGAGGGTCGTCATCTTCACGGAAAACCTGTAACATCTTGAGTTTTGAAGGGTGGAGCATTTGCATAATGTGGCGCAGGGGGATACTGGAGCAACTCTGATTGAAGACGAGTGATAGGGTCAGCAGACAAGGGTGTATGAAGAGTGGCTGGGGAATGAGTCTCTTGCCTGGAAGCCCCGACAGGCTAAAGAAAGCGGTTTGCAAGTTGACTACCCGTTTCATGAGGTTGAACCATTCATTTACATTGATAGGGTGTGAGAAGGAAAGATGTAACATTTGCGACCAAATAAGAAGGGGGTGTAATTCGGAAATATCAAGTCGCGAGTTCAGCGTGAGTGAGGTAAGTGGTGGAGCAGTCATGAAAAACTTTGCTGGGGGTGATTCTCGATTGCGAAGTCCAGGGTATAGGCTGCGAATATCCAATTGTCGCAATTTTGGAAAATTCCATTGCAGAGGTAGTCCTAGAAGAGGATGCAGATCTGGAATGGCTGGTGCACGAAGTCCCAGGTGGGAAAGATGGATGAAGGACAGAGATAATGATGTAAAAAAGCGATCCAGTTCTGCACTAGGAATTGCGACAACAATTTTGAAATCGATGTACAATGTGGTAGGACGGTCGCCGGCGCGCCTAAACCATTCATTGACAGCGGCATCTTTGAGCGAACCTGGTGTTCGGATGACGATGTACAACGTTGTCCAGAGCCGCCGCGAAGACAGTATTGCCTCCCTCCACGCGGCGCAAACCCTTCCAAACGGCAACAGAAACTGTTTGAAAGTGATATCAGGGTCTACAGGCAGGTTGTACATTGCAATTTGGTGCAGAATGTCGAAAGGGAGGCGGCGGATAGATGCTTCGAATTTGTTACCACTGCCCTTGCCTGTATTGATATTTCTCTTCATTTTGCCGTGTGAATTGCCGGTCTCCGTCGTTTGATTTCACAGGAACAATATGGGTAACTCTAGATAGGGGAAAAGTATTGATGATAGTATGCGGAATAGCGAGTGCAGTCCGTCGAGATGACTGCTATTGGCACATTGCTGGCCGTGGGTGCAAGTCGTAGACAATTTATTGAGAGACTGTGATTGGACTCTGAGGAATATTAAATTTCTCACGACTAGGTAACGTGATTATCATCAGTCGAGAATCATCATAAGGCGACAGTAACGTTTCATTGAGAAAAACGAACGAAAAGCGTATTGATATATTATTGTGTTAATTAATTTGCTTTCCCGCATGTTGCGTCAAATGGATTTTGTCGGATCACCGCAGGAGTGAGTCAGATTTCGACAGCACGTTCCGAGAGCTGACGCTAAGCGCCCACAGGCTTGATGGCTTTCGCACTGACTCGGAAGTGTCGAAGGGTTATTTAAATTTAAAATATGTCTGTTAAAAAGCTTTCTGTGTTTTCTTGAATCTCTTAACTCGCCGCGATCTACACATTTTATTTACCACCTGGAAAGTGCCCATCACATTTTTTCAAAGTGAAACAGATATTTATGCGTCCATAATCTTGTAATGCGCAGTTATCACGAAGCCAGGATTCAAGCAGTGTAAAAGAGGAGAAGAGGGGCTTGCACCGGGTATATGATACATGATTTCTTGCATAGGAAGGAAGAGTGCAGGGCCGCACAGAGGCCATCATTAATTTTAAGGGCAAATAACTGGCAGGGAATCCACTAACGCTTGCATATGGGTATCGAGCCTAGGAAAGCGCAGTTCAATTAGTAAATGGAACCTGGGTCATCCTGCTAAGCTCAGAGTAAATAATAGAAGCCACCGAAGTTCGTCCATCTTAAAGCTGTGTATTAGGAACGAAATAGGAGGATATGCTGCTATAGACGTTTGATGCAGATGGACATAAATTAGGCATAAACGGGTAGGTCATTCCGGTTGTACTGAAAGTTCCTCGATAATAATTTTACTATGCACCCCGGTTGAGTCAGCTATCCTTACATTATATCAGTAGAAAGCGGAGTCAGGTTTTGTATAGTTTTCAAAATAGATATAGTCGTGACCTTTCTTGCTTTTGAAGCAGCGATTGCACCGGCCCTTCTTCCAGGCGTTAAGAGTAAACTAGCTAGAACTAGAAACAACCCATTCTTCCGCAAGCTCTTGGCTGCTCTGATTAATGGATACCAATCAACTGTGCAGTGGGGACTAGACTCGGCAGGTCTTAGGTGACTCTACGATCCGTGCGGCGCGGTTGATTCGGACTTGTGTACTTATGAGCGGGATAGTCACGGTGAACGTCGGGCGAGTACGAAAGTATTTTCTCGTCGCAAAGTACGCCTAAGCGAAGGCCGCAGTATGATGCATAGATTATGTACGTGCTCTATGATAATTACGAGTCGGAAACGAGTCTTGACTCGAATGCGGGGTACAGTTTACTACTAGAACACCCATATTAAGACCTGCGTCCTTGCCGGGAAAAAATTGACTGGACACACAACACTTTTCTTATATTCCAGAAGACATAAGGAAATGCGTATGCTGCGCGGAGACCCGACACTGGACAGACAGGAGGAAGAGCAGATGAAATGTAGTTTTGCCACAAGTTTTATTTAGGATTACATATTTAGAGATGCCGAAGCACGGCACTTCGGGATTCTCAATTGAAGCGGAGCGAAATACGAGTTGGCAACATTCAACGGCTTTCAACCACGGAACCCAACCCCCGACCGCCATGATATCCCCAGCTTGTCTGTTGCCCGAGATGATATTTGTTTAAACCGGACAAAGGGAAGCGCGCCCACTGTCAGATCACAGTCAGGCGTTCAGGGCGTCTAGGACGCCTGCTCTCAATCAAACAAACCCGAATTACTTGCTCTTCCTCCCGCTCCGAACGGCAAGGGATGACGCCCGCGCTTCGCATGGACTCTTTTATCCCGCCGTCTACCGACTCGGACTGCGCATAGTTGTTCCGGGCTGAAATCCCAGCAGGTCTCCGACCATTCTGCACATTTGTCACCAACGCGCAATTCGACCTTCACGGTCGGAAGTACGTGGCGTCCTGGTGCGCATACATCCTATACTTACTATATGTGGGTCATCTTCTCGATTAAGGAGTAGGAGGGACACGTTTTATCGTCGGCGGCGTCGGCATACTTGGTTCTCTGGGATCTTCAATGCAGGGCCAGTGGCATCTCCTGACGCCCGCATTGGGCACTCTCGACCCGACACCCAGTTCGGTGGCGCAGTCTATGCACCAGCTGACACCAACGCATACAAAATAATCGAAGCTTAATCTCCAACTCGAACGAATCTTGGTCCATGCATCACTCCGCTTCTCTACGCCTTGCCTTCGTAGGCATAGCCTACCGCTGCTTCGTTCCCCCTTCGCCTCCACGATCTGCATCATGATTCTCTATCTCGGGGACAATGTCCCGACGCTGTCTATTGCCTATAATTATGCGGGTCTTATCTTCAAGTACCCTCCTTTATCGCCTGGAATCTATGCCACAATCTGCATCAACCTAAAATAAATGCTATGCGTGGGATTGGCACGCATATACGAAGTCCCGACCTACACTCATCCAGCTTGCCTAGACAGAACTTCGGGTACACTAGGCTGCTGCTTTCTGTTTCATGCCCACCCTTTGCAAAGCAAGAAAAAGGAAACCCAAGTGCACATCCCAAGAAAGATATTATACAACACTAGAATTACAGAAACCCAAGAACCAAATGAAGATTATAAACGAATAAGTTACTTTAAACGGGTATCATCATTGTCATTATTGTCGTCGTGAGAGAACGTCCAGCGCTCGACGCTCACAATGTCATCGCACGGCCCTTGCCCCGACGGACGTCGGTCACAGGCGCCACAACACCGTTCTCCTCCACGGTCTTGCTTCGAATTTTGAAGCGCGGAGTCTCGTCCTGGACGGTGCCACCGAGGCGGAGTCCCGCGCAGAATGCTTCAAGGCGCCGGGCTGCTGCATGGCGCTCCTCTTTTTCCTCCTCGTCCTCACAGCAGTTCGTGGAGTCGCAAGTGGACGCATCATCCGCGACGCCAACCCAGATTGTGCGCAGGCGCGCGAACCACCCGCCCTGCTCTGCGGCGTCGGTGTCGGCGGGCTTTGCCCCGCGCATTTCGCGCAGTGCGCGCTCATGCCCCTCGCGGAGCGTGAGGAACTCTTCGACGCGCGCACACACGTCCACGACGTCCTCCGCGAAGCACTCGATGCGCACGCTCTCGACAGGCGACGCCGCGAGGGCAGACATCGTGTCGACGACGCGCTCCAGAGGGAAGAACGGGCTGATGTGCAGGCGGCGCAATGACGCGAGTGGCTGGGGCGCGGCGTCGTTGCCGCTGATCGGGCTCGTGGCTATGGGAGTGGGGACCGCGTCGTCGTCTGCGCCCCCGATGGCGCTGCCTATTCCCACCTCGTTGAGGCTGTCGCCGACGGCGCCGACGATTCGCGCGGTGCACGCGCTGTTGACAGCTTCCTCCTCGTGCGCGCACGCGCCAAGGTCAAGCACCTCGAGGCGGCACCTCGGTGTGACTGTGCCCCAGCGCTCGTCGCCGAGGTGCGTGTCCTTAAGCGCGAGGCGCTTGAGGGTTGGCAATAGGAGGATCGAAGGAAGGGAGAGGGGCGTCCCCTCGGGGAGGGCTGGGCTTACTGGGGTTGGGATGTCGACGTCGGCGGTGGCGAGTGGCACGTAGGTACTGACCCCAGCAAGGTCGGAGGCGTACATTGCAGAGCGGGTGACGCGTGAGAGGGAGAAGGAGGTGAGGTGTGGGATAGAGAAGGCAATCGACACGACTAAGCGCTCGCTTCTGCAGATACAATTAGAGGACTGGCCGGGGATCAAGAAATTAGGACACGTACAAAGGAGCGCGAACCTCGTCGCCGACATTGGCTATGCTCAGCTTGCGCAGGTTCTGGAGATAGGGGAACGGCGCGATGATGCTGTTATCGAGCGTACCGGAGACACGGAGTGTCAGCGCAGCGAGCCGCGGGGTAGCGGACAGCAAAGCGATAATGAAGTCGGACCGCACTCGGGCGAGCATTGGCATGGCGCGTGGATTCGCGGGCGCGGTGCAGACGTCAAGATTTTCGATATACGCCAGGTAGCCGCGGGGAACGGCATCCAGGAACGCCTCCATGGCCTCGATGTTGTCCAAACATACAGTCTACGGCCGTCATGTGAGAACAGAGCAACGGAAGAAGAGCGGCTGGACCGACCTTGAACAGAGCAGGGACGCACGCCTGGTACGTCCGCTGGTCAACGCGGGAAAGAGACTTTATGTCTCCATTAGTGAGAGATTCCACGACGGCGAGCTTCAGCTCGGTGGGTAGTAGGTGCCATGTGGAGCGGGTGGTGGTGGCGGACATTGTGGCTAACGAAGGGTATTGGACGGCGAGCGGAACTGTGTTGGAAAAGCGGATGGGTGGAGTTTGTTATATACAGGAGCAGTCCGATGTCCGCGATTTGAATTCGCGAGGATGTCGGGATTCGTCCCAGGGACGCTGCTCCGATGGTCAAGCATCTTCAGCTCCAAGCATCTCGATCCTCCATCAATCTCGCCACCCTCTTTGCTGACAAAGCAATCAGAGAAGAAAATCATCCGCCTCGCCGTTTCAGAGTTCACAGCTCTGTCTATTCATGGTCCAATCTAACAGCCTTGCTGTGAACAACTTTGAACAACCCGCCCCGGCCCCTCCTTACAAATGCACACCGAGTCCCGGCAAGTGCCTCCCGTGATCCAATGTTGCCGACATGTGTACAGGGGCATGTGTAACGACGCTCCCGCCCGACGGCGTTGAGTGTACGCTGGCATCCCGAGGACTCACTGCCGACACTCACGGGATCGCGCCCCGGGCCTCAGGAGTCTCACCAAGTTACCTGTCGGCCTGGTGCATTTCACGGCGCCCACAACTGCGTATTCCTGCATAATCCCCCTTACGAATGCGTCACTTAATCATGCCCGGGACGTACAAACGCGTCCTGCGCACACTACGTGATGTCATGCAAATCGGCCGGGCTCCTCCTCTGCATGACATCCTATGACATCCTCACATCCAATGCAAACAGACGTGTGCAATGCATGCTCGAGCCGCCGCCGTCGGACCACTCGCACACGCTACGGTTAGCGACCACCTTACCGCCAACTGCCAGCGTGAGTAGCATTCGCGCTGATGAAGCGCAACGGATGACATCCCACGTTTCGTGTCGCACCCACATGCATGTGCATCAGACCAAAGCATGATTATAAACGTGCCAGTGCCACCCACTCTGATCTCCTCGAAATTATCTCGAACCTCAATCTGATTACCCGGTCTACCGATCTCCCTCTGTTGAGCATCACTAGCGGCTTGTCATCCACGGACCACCACAGTCCACCAGTGACCTTCGCGGCTGACGCACGACGAGGTGCCACGGGCGGTACGCTTACTCAAACCATTACTGACAAGCCATTACTCCGTCTCCCGAAGACCCGCTTTACATTCCGTGAATCCATTCCGTGCGTCCGTCGCTTGGCCTGGTCTTGTCTAGAGAAGGGTTCAAGTCACAGCATTCAGCCACCGCCGGGAGACCTCAATCCGGACGTCAGGATACAAACACTGACGTCAGGCCCAGTTCCGGCTCCTTAGTACTTCCCCGGAGCGGCAAGTTCAACGCGCTTGATGCGGATACACCGCGCCATCTAGCCTCCTCTGGACGGGCTAACCCTCAGAGTGGCGCCCTATTGGAAGGGCCCGGGCTCACCTTACCTCCGTAAAAGGCCACGGCGCGAAATATCGAAGATGTAATTGGTTGGTTAGAGTCCGGCACCGGATCACTGTGGGCGTAAAGGCGCGTCCTGCGGGGTCGCTGCAGCATAACCTCTCGGGTCCGGCGGGCAAGGTCTAGCTTCTGTCTAGTATACCCTTCTTCCTTACTGCGCGCTTATACATCTCGAAATGTAAATAGGCGCCCTGAATCTGGGGAAGGCGCGCTTACCTTTTCCGCCCCACAGCAGGTGCGGTGCGGTGTCCACACCTTCGCTGTGGGCCCCTTGGTATTTTTGGCTGTCAATGTGCGGGCGCTTGCCTGGGACACTAGTGCATTTGATTATGATCTTCGCCTACGCCGACTGATTTGACATATGCCATTACCGGGCAAATTTTCGTGCTGGCTTCGAAGGTTGTCTCCGAAGCGAATACATGTACCGTCGCCGCCCGAATACTCTTACCCTACACGATGTGAAACTTTTACCTCGGATGCCACTCAAAGAGTCAAATACCCTCTGTATACTCAGAAGTGTGCCTACAGTTTTGGTTTCACTCCAGGGAGGTCCAGAAACGCACCCCAAATCACATTCAAAACCATACATAACGAATCAAATGATCACGGGCTTTTACTTTTATTTTGGGCGCCTATCCCTATTATAGGACCGCTACCTCCGGCGTGCGGGGTAGACTAATCTAATGAAGGACAAGCCAGTGTGCAGTGGACCCAGAGTTACATAGCATTGCGTTTTTTTGTTTGTATTCGGCCTGCTTTGTAGTTGTGCTAATTTATGTAGGTTCCTCCCTGATCCCGGGATGAAGTTAAATCAAGAACAAGCCTTCGACAAACACTGTTATATCTATATCCTTGTCAAGTACAGGGCCACTCCGACATGAGGCATTCCACCTTGCTGATCATTCGATCTCGGGTCCCGTGTGGACGCCTGCCAATTTCGGACCAGAGATAGTGCACTGAAGAAATCTATCTTAACAGCGCACGGTCGTGATCATAGGAACGTACTTCTTGACACCACCCATTGAAATGGCCGCCCAAATTCAGCTGTTAGATCTCACCTCTTTTTACACGCGCCAGAACTGGAACAAGATCGCCCTAACGTCCGAACTAGTTACATGTAACAAGAAGCAGATCCGCAACACCTCCAGAAGCACAGTCGCATCCATCCTAAGGCTATTATAGCAAGCTGTCCTCGCCCAAGGCCACTTGTACCCAAATACCCTCCTATCTGCCGCTAATAATATCGCTGATGCTCCACCGTGCAGCATGTCTGTGCATGTGCATCTATGTGCATGCGCTGGGGACAATTCCTAACTGCGCGGTGATGGAGGGTGCCGTCTCCATGCCGATTTCCCGACAGGTCCGGAAAACATATACTTTTTTCGATTTTTCGCCGGTGCGCTGTATGACGTCTTTTTTCATCAAGTATTCGGACGTCTAACACCCTTAAAAAAGGCGGGTGAGCTACCAGGATCATAGGGATTTTTGAGGCCAGGAATCTACTTKAGWTGGGATCAAMGCCAGGGTTTGATTGCAGCTTCTGCCATCTCAGYGTCTTGGTTTGACTTAGTCCAGACTTGGTTTATTTTTGGTTGGGTTGGTGTTGGGTTGGTGTGTACTTGGTTTGCACCTGGTTCTGGTATGGTTTTACTGTAATGTTAGAAGACTGAGGGTCACCGGTGTACACTGTAGATATACTATGGCATCTTTCCGCTAGTCCATCGGCAGCGGCGACCTCGCGCGACTCGGAACGCGCTTTGGTGCCAGGACGCGCGCCGGCCGGCTCACCGGATCACGCGGCTGATCCGAATGCGGCTGAACGCACGGTGATGGCCGCAGGTGCACTGGCGCAGGCTCGAGAGGGAGACGGGCCACGGGCGCTTTCAATGATAGCAATTGCGCACACCAGTGCAGGGTGTGCTGGGCCCGTGCTCTTGCCACTCACAAATTTCTGGAAAAACAGCACCCCTGTGACTCTCGCCGCCTTCCCATAAACTTCCCAGACACATCTCGCACATGCTCATTTCTGTTTTATACCTACATATATTCCTACAGTTTTTTTATACCCAATTTGTTTACTATAGTTTTTATATTTAAATATAAAGAGAGGGCATATTGCATAAAATGATTGCGATATGAATGTGGAATAAAATATATGAACGCTGTGATGTCGCTGCGTAACTCTGCACGCGCATGTGAACGGCCCACAGAGCAGCATTGCCTAAGCGCTCGAGGAATTTCCCGCGCGTCGAGAAATTCTGTAGAGTCTGGCAGACAGTACATAAGGCTCCCCGTTCCGTCGCGCGCGCTCTCCGGGCTTGCGCACACCCAATGGTACATGTGTCGTCCCCTTTCCCGCTACTTCGCTGCTAATATCTGCACGCTCAGGTGCACAGCAAGTAGCGCAGCCGGCGCTGCCCGCTGACCTCGTGCTCTCGACGTCCGCAGAATTTGACGAAGACGGTGTTCCCGCAACGCATCGCACCTACATTACTGCGTGTTTCCCCGCACATTTTATTTTATTTGACATGATTTTTACATAGAAAAATAAATCCCTCTGTCAATGTCCTCTGCAATCAACTGGCCAGCGCATTTAGCATTTCACCAGTGCCGCCAGTTATCAAGGAAATAAATGTAGGTTCCCGCTGATGTGCTACTGAGTATCTTACATGTGAGAATGGCGGCCAAAAAAATAAGCAAAGAAAAATGACAAGAAAACAGGACAAACAATGCACGCAAGAGCTGGATGACGGGTGCGTGGGGTGCAAAGGCGTTCTTACACAGCTTCTAGTCAATTAGGAATTAAGACAACGAGAGTGTAAGCCATTAGGCTAGCTTTGAGCCACTCTGGGAAGTAAACGACAATATAATGTAACAGTTATGAGAGAAAGAACACGAACGAGAGGTAAGACAAAACTTCGATGCATAATCCAGTGTACTTATCTGCAATTTGTAAGCCTGGTCGACGCCAGTTTACAACACGCACGCCTTTAAGCGCCCGTCACTCGTCCTCTACACATCACGCGTGATTATCCGCGCGCACGCACGACGCGCCTCCATGATACGCCGTGCCTCCACATCTCCGCATTTTTAGTACACCGCTCCGCTGTCTCGATACGCTAGTATAAATATGTACGCTACGTAGAATGTACGGACGCTACCGACTCTCCGAGTTACCGATATCTTTGTCCTTTCTTTTCTCGTTTCCCCTCAGTAAGGCTGCCGTACCTTCACAATTTTTGTATCTGTTGCACATTGGAATTTGATAGTGCTTTATTACCCATTTTTCAGATTATGGGTATGCGCAAGTTCAAAAGAAAATAGAGAATATGTACCTGGGTGTAAATCCGAAAGAAATGTGAAATAAAATAAATGAGACAAGGACGAGGCGCTGCGGGGATGTATGCGGGCGCCTAAAAATAACGACAACAAATTGTCGCGCATCGGCGAACTGATGAGCGCATTGAAAATGTAATCATGGAGGATATTCGGTGGGAACTGATTAATGTATAAATGTTCTAAAGTGGAGTAAATGGGCAAGAAACCGCGAGAAACATGTACTGGCGGTAGTGCAATGCGTCGGGTGTCGTGAGAATGCGGCGAGAGGCGCGGGAATTGTTTCTTCATCGAATGCGGCGGCTCGGAGAGCGGGTGTTCATGACCATATACTGTGCCAAATTTATTTTGTACTTATATTTTTGTATATATTCACTCTTTATTTCATTTAACAGACTTTTACATTTTAAATATAAATTACAGCGTACTTTACACAATCCTGAGGCTGAACAAGTCCGGCTCGCGCCACTGCCGCGGTGGCAAGAGGCAACTCGGCCTGGAAGGCCGATTCGACGAGCACGAGCGTGTTCTGGCCGTGCGGCATCCGGTCCACTCTAGATTAGTAGATAGTGAATTGAAGTGACTTAACTGAAAGCGCAGAAATCTCGTACCAATACTTCACAAACAAAAACCAAGTCCTCACCAACAAAAAACCAAGTCCTCACCAACAAAAACCAAGTTGTTACCAAGTCATTACCAAGCAGTTACCAAGTGTTACCAAGTAGTTACCAACTATAACCAAGCCTTGATTAACCTTAAATCTTGAACATTGGATGTATACAATTGGCACAAGTATTTACAGGACTTAGTAATAAAAACAGTAGGACTAGAGACAAAGATCAGGGTATTTAGGTACTTTCTAGCCCTTCACCACTGAATTTTATGGGTGTTTGAATATTTGATAAAAAATGGCTTTATAGCGCTGACATGGCTGTGGTATGATGTCGTGAAGAAACCATGATGGTGGAGCAACAGCACAGCACCGCGGCGTGTCAGTGCCACTGGATCGCGAAGACGCATCAGCTCCGAAACATGCATGGATCGTACAACTTTACAGAGTCGGAGCTCTAGTGGGGGCTGGGAGAGGAGCTGAGAGGAGGGTGCACGCGAATGTAGATTTTAGTTGGACAGCCGTACTATCTTGCCATATGGACTGGCATTGGTGGTCTTTAAGAGAAGTAGTACAAGCCTGAGTCTATTAGTACAGATTCATCATTTCTGTACTACAATAGGTATGTATAACCAACAACTTGAACACAACGATCTTCAACAATCTAGCTAGAGCCTAGTATAGATAATATGTAACTTCCATCCCACCATGGTACTGCCGCTTCCTGATTGCGTTATGATGACAGATCTTATCTTGTTTGATTATCAGTCGCAATAGAATACTTTTCATTTTGATGACTTGGTATACATTGTACTTATGGGCCTCGGTAGAAGCGACACAGCACTCATTTCGCACCATTTTGACAGATGCGTGTCCCACTGCACAACATACGGATGCTCGCAGAAAAGCTTGGAAAAAAAATATACTTGTGATGGATCTCGCAGCAAAATAACGTTGCGCGTATAATCTCACTTAGATTAATCTACATTCTAGGCTACTGACATTGCCAGAGCTCGTGAATAAGTAACATCGAAAAAAAGATTTCTTGATTTGACAGCGGCGGAAACGCCTAATGACCGCCCAGTAGTTCTTCGGACCCCATTGATAGGTTTCATGTTAGCTCTGCTACTCAATCCAGCTGCAAACGTCCTCGATAATGCTCGTATCGATGCTGTCATGAACGGAAAAAGCGAACCGTGAGGTCGGTGTTATTGAGCGTTCATTCGGTGTACCTGGTATAGTACGAAGTACTACGACCACTGAGTACTGAGTACTGACCAGCGGCAGGTGGCCGTCGGTCTTGATCCAGCTCATATAAAAATAAGGTCTCTTCATCGCCAGCGCCTCACCTGCACAGACACACTTCGCTACCTTGTCATGTATTTGCACAAGAAAGGGAATAATAGAAAGAAGACGAAAAGAGCGACAAGATCTCTGGCGGCTGATGGCTTCACACACCTGTATCGAAAGATCCGTAGCAATTTTTTTCTGGATATTTAAAATTCGAAGGTTGCTCAAAATAACAGGCATTGCAAGTGGGAAATGATGGCCTGTTGTCAAGGCTGAGAACCTTGAGATTTTAAGGTAAGCATTTGTAAACCAAGTGAAGTTTTAGACGGCAAGCCACGTTGATTGTCTACATTTTGGATGCTAACGTGGGTAGACATTTCATAGACTATGCGTTATAATAATACAAAATATGATTGTAGACTGTGCCGCAAAAGTAGTACTTGTAGGTAAAGCAGGCTGTTTAATTCGAATCTCCATCAGCGCGCAGCGTCGTTCGCTTCTGACAAGCGCGACGATCGGTTTATTCGGGGTTCCTCCATGGTTTTTGCGGTGTTGGGTAAAGTATATGTCAAGATCATGAGGTATGAAATCCGACTACATAGAGCTAGTAGACCGCTAGACGCATTGTGTGTGGTCTTCTAGACTTTTACCATCTTCTATGGTAAGATATAACGCTGACATACCTTCCCAGCCACCGTTACCGTCTTCTGGAGGGGTGCACTCAGATTCAAACCCAAGGGGATATACGCACTGGGGACGTGGTGGAGACAATATATCTATTAATAGATTCTGATAAGATTCTTCATCCCGTTGGGTCGTTGAGAGCCTCGAACGGTTGTAGCACATCGCAGCACTGCATAGCAATAATTGTTGGTGACATGCATAGATAGAAGTGGACGGAGCTATGAAACGTGAGTGATAAAACTGATATACATAGCAAAGAAAGAATAAACCTTTGGGAATGAAGATGAGGATCTACGATAGTAAGCTTGCATTGAACTTCCCAGTCTATGCAGCACAGCGCCGGCGCTTTAGCACAAGCAGAAAAATTGTGTGCATGTAGACAGGGAACATCCTCGCATCGCAGCTCAATTCGGAGTCTATAGGTCTAATGAATTGAAGGATCCATGCCAGTTACCCATATTGAATCAAAAGATCTCCGAAAAAAATGAGCTCTACACTTAATAAAACGCCTATAAGTCATCTGTATCATATTCTTAATCTTATATGGCTTGTGTTTATATTGCAATCGTTTGACTGGTTAACAGACTGACGGTCTTGCAGGTGAGTCGAACCTTTTGTCCCGCTACCGTGCCGACGGTCTTTTCAGCCGGCATCTTTGCCTAATACGGCCCGAACAAGTGATCTCCATGGAGTCTTCAATGACTGCTGCTTTGATCAAATTTCGAACCTCTCCCTGAACATCTTTGATCGTGTACGCCTGGTGCCAGGTGTAGGCTTTGATCTGGGAATTATGTTACATGCCTAATTTTATAAGCTCTCTCTCTCATGTCCATTCGACGTCGTTGATCCTTTCTTTCTCTTTTTCTATTCACCTTCTGCGGGCGAACGGTCATTTCGAGACTGACGAAATATAATGCAAGCCCCAGTTATGAGCCTTTCGCCTGACGACGGCGACCCGCTCTCGTTGCGCCCACCAGCTTTTGAAACGATAGATGAACTACGTGCACGCATGGCCATGGAACAACGGGCTAAGGAAATATCGGATAGGATAGACGAAGAGTTGGAGAAGGCGCGAGTTGCTGAGCGTAAAGGGCCAAAGCCTATCAAAATTCTCCTTCTCGGTGCGAGCCCTCTGGTTTAGGACTGCATCCCAAACTGATGCCCGCAATAACTTTCTGCCTGACGTAGGTCAAAGTGAATCAGGTGAGTTGAAACTATATTCAATGACTAAAGAAACCCTTTCTTCACTCACTTCCGATAACATAGGAAAATCGACGACGTTGAAGAGTAGGCATATTACGCGCCTGAACTTGTGTCATCCTGCTGACGACCAGTGAAATCTCTGACTGTAGACTTTCAGTTGATGTACGACCCGAAGGTACGTCTTGTCAAGGCTGTCTCTCATCGATTAATAAAGCGCCAACTTATTGAGATAGGCTTTTCGCGCCGAGAGAGCCTCGTGGAGGGCTGTCATTCAGTTAAACGTCGTGCAGTCCATCCAGATTATTCTTGACGCTATGGATCGCGCCCAGAAGTATGAACACGAGCACTTATCTGCTCAAGGGGCGAAGAAGGGGCCCACTTATCTTACACTGGACCTCCTTGAGATAAAAGCCCGACTGGCACCTCTGCTGGAGGTAGAAAACACCTTGATACGACGGCTCACGGGGGGTGGCTCGGAGCTTATGCCGACACAAACTGATCAGACAAGTCGCGCGATGTACAATTCTTCGAAGCAAGGACTAAAGGAAATAGCAATTAACTCCACTATACCTTGGAAAAACGCCTTCAACAGACTGATTAGATCTGAAGAACGGAGTAGCTTTGATAGCGCCGATGGGATAGACTGGGAGGATCCTGAAGACCCATGGCCAATTCTGAACCAGTGCATGAAAGACATGCAACAGCTATGGGATAGTCCGGGAGTCAAGCAGCTCCTTGTCAAGCAAAAAATCAAGCCTGACGATCTCAACGGGTAGTACGTACTATGTGCCAATCTCTTTGACTATATGCTGATATTACGGAACTTAGCTTCCTGGACTCGATAAGTAGAGTCGCAGGAGCTCGTTACGTTCCAACTGACGGTATGTGTCATCCTGATTACCATAGTATCCCTAGCTGATTGCACTCGAATGCGTAACTACAGATGACATACTCCGTGCACGTCTCAAGACACTTGGTAGCTAATAACGCAACTTTTTTCTCCACCAACCACCAATAATGATTGCTAGGGGTTAGTGAGCACCGATTTAAGATCTCTACAAGTGGGTATATTCCAACGTGGGTCGCTCTAAAAAGCTCTTATCTTCGTTCACATAATCCTATAGGCGGCGCTGTCAGAGATTGGAAGGTATACGATGTGGGAGGGCATAGATCACAGGTTAGTGCGGTGTCGACATTTGTCCTAGGATCGCGCTAATTTTGGCTGATAGCGTCGTAAGAGTGGTCACTTTGTCATGGAAGAGAAGTCAAACTGATACGCTGTCTCTGATGCAGCTGCTTGGGCACCCTTCTTCGACGATATGGACGCCATCATATTCTTGGCCCCAATTAGGTACGCAGTATGGTCCCGAGCTCAATATTAGATGACTGACTAGGAGTCTCGTTCCCATGAACAGCGGGTTTGACCAGACGCTCGAAGAGGACCATCGTATTAACAGATTAGTTGGTCTTTTTTTTCAGTTAGTCCACACCTCATACTTACCCAAGATTCAACGGTAGGAAGACTCCATCAAGTTATGGACAATGATTGTGACAAATCAACTTCTCAAGAATACCAATATTATACTATTCTTGAACAAGATTGACATCTTTCGCACAAAACTAGCCTCCGGAATTAAATTCAAGGACTTTGTCGTATCATATGCTGAGCGAGCAAATGACGTGGATACTGCCACCGCATGTACGCCGCTATAATCCTTGACTGCTTTATCTACACTCACCGTTATTCGTGACAGATTTAAAAAGGAAGTTCGGTATGTAACAGCGGCCCTCACGCTCACGCAGCGTAAGTCCCCTTGCTGATTTTGTATTCTCCGCTATTAGGTGGTATAATGCAAGAAGCATCGTCATCCCCCCGAGTGTTTTACTGTCACTTCACCACAGTTACGGTTAGTGCTTGCTTGGTAGCACATATATCCTTGCTTTCTCACCGAAGTTACAGGATACAGCATCTACCAAATACATTCTATCTAATCGTGAGTTTTTGTCTGCGGATTCGTAGATGGTCCCCTAACGCCATCACGCACATGTGTTTCTTAGTCAAAGACATGCTTATGCGACAGAATCTTGTCAAGACAAATCTCATGTCCTGAATGTATTTCCCATTTATTGGCCGACTACATTATAGTAACTTTTAAGTATGTACACCAGATAAAATACTTGCTGTATGTATCATGCATGTACTCAATACATAATGAATGGAAAGTACGCTTACTTCGCGTGATGTTTTCGCGGCTAACTCACAGAGTGGATAGCGACGTTTCCAAAGCTCGGATTTCGTGGATATTTAGGTTCGTGTAGAACCAAGAAACCGTGGCAAGTCTCGGAGATCGAGTAGTTTTTCTTTGGCACCGGCAGCCGCAATGCATGGATTGATATCAACTTTCGAAGTCGGAGACATCCTCGACGCCGCCCTGCATGATGTGCCTGGCGATCGCCCAAAGGAAAAATATTAGAGATTGGCTCTCCCGAGAACCTCAGACCTCACTCCGACATGTCCAAGTCCGTCCGCGATATACGACTATGCAGTTTTTCAGCGTTCCACCATAACGCAGGCCGTCCGCTGTAGCCCATGTGATGTCTTTCCCAACGGACTTCCATCTGACCTTTAAGCAGTCCTTGGATTCCATTAAGCGCGGGATTGCACAGAGCGGAGCCCAAGTGCCCAACAGGCACCGGCACACTCTCAGCAACATGAACATCTGGCACATTTGAATGCAATGCATCCTGGACCGGAGGTAGATGGAGCAGGCAGAAGGGTATAGGGGAGGAATGTGCACGAATGAGTGTCGACTTCGTGAATGCCGATTGTGAGATGAGAAGAGCGACAACAGGAGACGTAGATATCTGTGACTGTAATGGGGGAGTCATAGTATCATCAGAAGACGTCGCCAGAAGACGAAAGACGACCCCTTCAAGTTCGCGAACGTAGTTAGGACCCATTTTCTTCTTCTCCGCTTTGCACTGGCCAACCACCCGAATACGACGTCGGTTTTCAAGAGGTGTTTCCGTCGACTGTCCCGCGAAAACATCGTGAGGTAGCCACCACCACCCCAAAAGGTCGATCCCTCCATCCTCTTTGCCACCCACACGCCTTAAAGACATCGACATTGTCTGCTCTAGAAGCTGCAATGAACGCTCTTCGAATGCATTCCCTCGTTCAACAGTACTCGTTTTTGAAGAGCGCAGATCAACCGTGCACAAGGAGCGCGTCGGGGGTATCCTTCGAAGGATCGTCTTTGGATGCATATGAGATGTTCTGGCTCGAAGAAACATCGTTGCCGATTCAGATATTCTCGCAAGTTTCGCGAGGTTTAGATATCTGACCTAACCAGAGAAGTGGATAGAGCCAGATTATAGAATTCTAGCTGAAAAGAGGTCTGGGAATGTATGTTGACGGATAGACTCGAAGGATGGTGGAGATTGGAGACGCAAGAGCCGGCAAGAGTCGAGAGTTGGAGACGGACAAAATGCAAACTTGACCAAAAACATCCTCATGACCGATCACGATGCCAGCACGTGGTCGTGTTTATTACTACGTGTTCTATAATTAGCTTTGACCCCAAGCGGGTCCCTGGAGCCTTGAACGAATTGCAGACGAATCGGCTTTGAAGCAGCGGTTCCAGATATAAATAACAGTGTGTACTACAAGTGGATGATAATCTACGTAGCTTACAGTATTTCAAACTACTCTTTGCATTGTTTTCGCGGCGGTGGCTTGATACAGTGACTTACATGATCAAAGACGCCATCGTGTATTCTGAGAATCAAGTATATACTAAGTGTGTCAGTAGGGGTGGACCTAAAATATAGCTGCTCACCTTCACGTTTCATATCTATCCTGGGCCTTACTATAACAAGTAGCGCCGTGTCTTGTCGCGTCCTCGTGTTTCCAAACAAAATACATCATCTTGCCACACTCCGTCAACCACTCCCACCCCAACTTCGCTAGACGCGCATATCTGTAATCCGGCTCCCACCGTACACAAAACTAGTAAACTTTCTCCTGTGGTATGACGGCCCGAAACGTCTATAGCCATTTCATTCATTTGGAATCACATTTGATTAAAGCAGTCGCTGCTCATTAATCATTGGCGTCCAATTAATGTGTCACAGCAAGTATATTATTGTACAATATATGCAAGCCTGTAGGTGTTAGTACATCGGAAGGACGGCACGAATCTAAGAGGGAATTAGTTTATTCTAACCCATATCTGATGCCGAAGCGCAGCGAGGCACGTTCTGCACAGTAACAATACTGAAGGAGGCTTCAGATTCCGGTGTGAATCTTTATAAGTATAGTGAGTGTGCCGCAGCCTTTATCACGGCCGTATCCCCCTCGTTTGATTCCTCTTTTCTATATTATCCATCCTACCTTGAAACTAGCCGCAGCACAGGGGGAGGGTATTCTTTTACCTTCTAAGAATATACGACCTACCTAAACCTACTGGATAGATATTAATTAAACGCATTGTCAGATCGTCGCATTGGTCTCGACCTTCTATCGCTCCATACTTCATTTACAGAATATGTGATTAGAAGTAGTAAAAGTGGAACATTTTTTCTGGGAATAGGCGCCTGTCAGTCGGGTCCTCGGGACAAAAGTGGCTAATATTTTAAGGAAAGAGATACTTTTTGTAGCTCGAAGAGCAAAATAAATTGGCTGCCTGAGTATATATCTCCATATACCACCCTTTGGTTGAAAGTTAACCCTCCTTCTATCTGGTTTGAAAGAGCGGGTATAGCAAGCTATTTCGAAGACCAGATTATGTGAGCCTAGAATTCCAACGCGGTGTAATTCTCCCGGGAAGCAATCGTAGAATCCTTACGTGTTTCAGTGGATATACCTCGAGCGCCCGACCTTCCTGCTTTTCTGGTTAACGGTACCTTTATTAAGATCTTTCTGCTCTAGTATTCTCATCCCATGTATGCACACAATACGAAAGATCTCTATAAATAGCATCCATTCCCATAACATAAAACACCCATTGGGCATCTGTTACGAAAATGAAGTCGTCAACGTCATACACGTGGATGTGGAGAGCTTAGTATGACATACTAGACGGAACGCATCATCTTCGAAAGCCTCGTTACCACCCCACGCGAGCTAACTCCTGGAAGCAAATTGGGAGCGGTAGGAAATATGTTTGCCCCTAATTTGAAATGTATCTGCTTCAAGTAGGGGCTGTCTGACAGCCTCAATGCATCGTCGACAGCTTTCCACTGCAGTACATTTGAAGGCGACCGGTAGGTGGCGAACTCGTACCCCGGGCAGTGTAAAGTTATCTGCACCAGCTTACTTGGCTGTGGAAGACTTAGTAGGATGGGGGCTACCCTCTCGCTAAACAGTGTCTGGTCGTGATCGTACACGTTATTTCTAAGCTCAAGCGAGACCAAACTTGTTAGTTGAGAAAGGTCTATGGGTGAATCTTTCAACTCAAGTCTATTGTCCCCTACAATGTCAAAAATGTGATTCGTCGGATGTTCGTAATGATTGAAAGGAAATACGCACCTTGCTTGACTTCGAGCTCAAGTACGAGGTGCTTAAGCTTCGACAACGACGACTGTGCCAAATTTCGAAAAGCCTCGATCCACTCGGGCCCTGGCAATTCTCTGAGACCGAGCCATTCCAGATTACTCAGCGCGAATGCGGGGGATGCTGGCGTGCAACAGTTCATCAACGATTGGAACGCATATTGACCTGTGCCAATCATCATGACCGATAACGGGGGTGGACTAAAGGGATAGTAGGGACGGGCGATAAACGGAGCCATGCTTCCCTCTCCGCCGATTACCAGCATCCGAAGACTGGAGCACCGGGCGGGAAGAAGCGGGTCGAAGTTCTCGATGTCCTGTAAAATAAAAGCTTCCAGGCGATTGCCGAGGAATACGGATGCAAGGCCATCGCGCACGGCCTTATGAATATCTTTTTCCCAATCAACGGCGCCTCCGCCGTAGACCTTGATGTTCAGGCTTTTGATTCTACGTTGAGTGAGCAAAGGGAGAATTTTTGGTAGAGGGCTTGGTTGCGAGGTCGGGATTCTAGGATTGCTGATTGCAACAGATAGGTCCTGGATGTGGGGAATCAGATGCGGCGAGTTTTCCAATAACGTCATAAATCTGTGCTCCAACGAGGGGAATAAAATGATTTTGGCGAAGATGTGCTGCTGGGAGCGGCGAACAAATGCGCGAGACACAGTCGCGCACTTAGCAAGGAGCCTTTGCTGGTCCCGAAGACAATCGATAATCCGATCTATAAGCTCCTGAGGAAGCGTCCGCCGGGGCCTCTTTGGTGACATCCGTCGCCTTGAATTTGCTACAGTCCGAGGCGGCCGTGAGCCTCGTCGAATTCCAAGAGCGGCATGAGGCTCAGAGGACGAGTTTTTGGGGGTGCGGACGGGACCTATCATAGTTGAGGGCAGCGGTGACGACTGTGTAAAAAGGGAAAAGAAGCGGTGCATACTCCGCATGGTTAGTCCCAGGGCCTTTATAAACCGGACGGCATGTGCCTGATTGACGCCCACTACCGTTCACATCAACCGCATTCCCTTACTTCTTCCAGCGCCTCACTGAGCTTCCCAGTGGTGCCGGGTTGTATTATTAGATCCGCCATCCATTCCCCATGCAAAATACACGCTGCACGCAACAGGTAAATACAGTCCTCTGAAGGTGGAACCCCTGTCACAGCCTCATAATAGCGGGTACGTATAACCGGTTCGCATGAGCGCCTACAGGCGCTTATATGTGACGCCTTGTGGGCCGAATATGTCAGATGGGATGCCAATTCCGACGCTCCGAACACCGGCAGGCGAGTCATGAGGCCACAGAGGCATACGTACATGCGTACTTATCGTCGACTGCTTGAGTGACTTACCGCGGGCGCTACTACTTATTTGGGGAATACAGTATCAGTTTGATGCCAGTACCTGATACATGCATCTTCACCGATGCTAAAACATATATATCCGTCAGTTGGATGATGAGAAACTTGTGAAGATGGATTATAGGGATAAAGCGCAGGCATACTAGTATCAGAAAGGTAAGGTTTCAACAACGTATATACATATCAGCCGCAGAGACCGACACGCATTGCCTTCAGAAGGTGGTTGTGCATAGAAGAGTATAATCATCACGCATGATCGCCGCACGACGCAAGACAGAATGAAATTGGAACTGGTATCTCACCTGAGATGGGCGCCCCGCGTTATATATACACATGGGACAAAACTTTGAGCATTTTTGTAGCATCGAATCGACGGCGATGATGGGGTTTCTGCACGCCACCGTCCACGGCTGCCCGAAAAACGCCAAGGAGCGCCGCTGTTGAAGGTCATGCAAACCTATCGAAGCAAAAGACAGTCTGTCAGAAAACTCGAAGTAAAAATACGGTACTATTCGCAGATAATGCTCAGAAAGACGTATCGTCCTGGGGCCAAACCATATGGCTATGCTCAGTCCGGATTGAAGACATACAACATCCTTTAATCACGATGAGGTAGATTTCGCTCACCTGATATGTATCCCGAATCTGGGCATCTTTCAGTATCGAGGGAGGCGGTAAAAGTGAGGAGAAAGATGTCTGTTGATGTAGTAGTTGGAGGGAAGAACCGTGTCAGAAAGGAATGTGGGCGTGGACTAATGTCAGTATTAGTAATTGTTGAATGTGTGAGAGAAGAAGTTGTATTACGTTGCGCACTATCGCCGTTTAGAGCAAGTCCATGAAGTCTCACACAACGGCGATGAAGTTAAAATTAGTAGGTCTATACGATATCGTACCAGGATGTAGAAGGATGTAGATGAAGGGTAGAAGATAATAGAGCCTGGGCCACTAAGCGCTATGACTTTAGGTTCTCCCAGGCGACTTCTGAGGCCGAGCCGCCAGTCTCACTTTCCCCGTCGGAACTAGTAACTGCCTCAAGTTGTTCATCCAAGATCTCCTGCGCCTTGATCGCCTGTTCTTCATCCTCGTTACGGTCTTCTTCCTCCTCGTGCCCATTGACCTCCTCTTCCACACCCAGCAGCGCATCGAGTTCCTGCACTCGCGCTTCCCAACCCTCAACTTCCTTGAGCTTCTCCTCAAGCATCCCAATTTCCCGGTTCAAACTCATCCGCTCTTCTGGCGTGCCGATACGTGAGAGTGTCCACTTCCCGGGAGATGAGCCGGAAGGACCATGGAGGGTCAACAGTTGATTGTGATACTTCATCAAGGATGGACTTTTTGATACATAAAAAACTGCGCATTAGCACGCAATTACACCGGTGATATCGATGCTGAGTGCATACCGAAGCGAGATAGTGATGAGAGTGATGTCGAGGGCTTTGGCAGCCTCGTACATGCGCCCCTCGACGTCGCTGGAGACAGCGCTGGTACATTCTAAAAGAAACAAGTCGTCAACGAAATTAGAAAAGTGCTAACCGAGTAAAATCTCACCGTCTAGAACCGCAAACATAGGCCGCCACCAGAGGACACGGGCAATGGCCATGCGCTGCTTCTCGCCCCCGCTCAGCACGTCACGCCACTCCTTCCGCACATGCAATCCACCCTCCCGCCCAACCAGATACCCCAGGTGGACCTTCTGCAGAATATCATGGATCTCCGCAATCGCCCGGTCGGACGGCTCGGTGGACGGCGCGTACGACGCCTGCGCCGCGCTCAGCGTGAGCATCGACGATGAGCGGCGCAGGAATGCGGGGAATACCCCCTCCGCCACCGCCGCGGGCGCACCAGATGGCGCCGTAATCTGCACGAACGAGGCGTACGAACACGGGTAGATGATCTGCTCGAGCAGGCTCCCCGTAGGCATGTACGCGCGCTGCGGCACGATGTAGAGCGTCGGGCGCGGGCGCGCGTGCGGGTCGCCGGTCGCCTGACGTAGCATCACGTCTGCCTCCGTCTCGTCGCGCGGCATGCTTACCATGGGCTGGTCGCCGCCTGCACCGCTCGCAGAGGGGTCCCAGAGCCCAGCGAGCACGCGTGCCACGGAGGTCTTGCCGACGCCGTTGCTCCCCGTGATGAGGAGGTGCTCGCCGCGGCGGATGGTGAGCGTCAGATCTTTCACCAGTGGTGGTTCGTTGCGGTCCGCAGTCAGCGCAAGGGGCTTCTCTGATGAACTGGTGTGGTCGTCGTTTGCACCGTCCTTCGCGATGCGGGGGATGCGCACGTCGACACCGGTCAGGCTGACGGTGTCGCCTTGTTCAACGAGAACGGGGGCGTGACCGGAAGGCATGTTCAAGAGGGTTGATGTAAGGGTGTACAGTCGCGTGGTGAGGCCAGCAAGCTCGAGCAGGTCCTTGTACGCGTACATTAAGCGACCACCGGCGTCAGCCAGGGAAAGGAGCAATCGCCTGTTAGATATATAGGCTTTGTGCAGTGAGCAAGTGCTATTGCGTTTAGAGTGTTGATGAGCTCACTTTCTGTTCGGCCTGCGACAACGTTGTCGGACGCATCTCTTGTCGGTTTGGTAGGAGATGCAGTGTCAAGTCCCAGTGATCGCTTAGTGCGTGTGTAGAGGATAGGGACCGCGATAAGCCCATAACCAGCAGCGGACCAGAGATATTTGATAACATAGTCTTCAGTCCACTCATACGCGATGCGAATCTGCAGTCGACGAATTGAGATGATATAGAGACAACGAACGGGACATTGAGACATACCTTGTAAATTGAGTTAACATGTTTGATGAGCTTCATGTACGCATCTGTGAGGATATCCCTCTCCCGTGCGCCGCCGTCATAGAACGCAACTTCCTCCGCCTCTCGTCCAACGCGTCCCATACCTGCGCGATATTCGCCTTCCAAACGAGCTTCAACTGCCGCGAGGCGGCCGAAGGCTGGTGTGACAGCCTTGAGAATGGCGACGGTACCGTAGTAGTTCAAGAAAAGAAGGAGAGTGCCGCGCACGCCGAGAGAGCGGGAGAGTTGGGACGTGAATAACAGAAGATCGAGCGAGGGTTTGAGAAGATTGCCGCTATAAAGTGTATTTAAGTCTATTGCAATACAATTCGGGAAAATGAAACGCACTAAAGCCCGCTCATCGCGTTTGACCACGCGTCAACATCAGCAGTGAGATACTGGTCAACTCCTTCGAGATAGCTTGACGAGCGATAGTAACGTAGGTCTGGATTAGAAGAGAGGTATAGGTCATGAAGATACCGGGTGAGTCTAGTTCGCAGGCGGAGTGCGAGGAGAGATTGCAAGTGGCGAATCTACGCAATTTAGGAATGAAGTGTATAAGGGGTTGTTGTGACTTACCATCGAGTTGGTGATTGTGCTGGGGATGGCTAGCAAAAACCAGAGACCCAATCCCTTCAAAAACCCCTTCCCGTCCGCCTTGACCAGATCCCTGACTATTCGCCCATCTAATCTTGCGACAAGAATACTCAAAACCGTCCTGAGCACGAGGAAGCTGGAGTGAAGCGCGACAATTCCAGCCTCCGATGAATACCATGACGGGATAGCAACGCGAAATAGAATGGCCCGTAGCTGAGCAATGAAAGCACGATCTATGTTAGGCTTCTGTACCGTCTGGGGTGGAAGAAGTGGAAAGTGGGTTTTGTCCGCGGCAAACTGCGACTTAGGTGTGGGATGTATGGGGACCTAGGGTGTAATGTGATGAACCATAAGAAATGTACAAAACATAACCACGTACCTTGACAACTCGTTCACGATATGGTACGAGAAGAGTTTGTGAACCGTCCTCTTCATCAATGTACACTTGCTGAAGCATCTTGGCAAGCTCATCCTTCGTCAGCTTTGTCTTTCTTTTCAGAGTCAACGACTTCGCCTTTTGTTGTAGTGATGATATTACATCCTTGGATATACTGAGAGTCCGTGATCGCAGGAGGATTAGGATTAAAATAGCAAGGATAATTGGCCGTTTAGTGAGTCGCGAAGGCAGGGGAAGTGGATGTGTTGGGATGCATGGCATAGACGATTTCGCCATTACGCGCGTTTTGCGTACTCTTTGAGGTCACCTGTGAGATGTCGTGTGCCAGCCAGACAGATAAACGTAGATTGGATAGGTTTCGTCGAGATTTGAGGGGAGCGCTCGCAGTCGCTGAGAGCGCTGACACCAGTTCACCAATTTGAGTTGAGCTGCCTAGGTAATGTGATCTAAATTTTTACCTGGCGCAGGAAATTCCAACGCGGATTTCAGATCCGTTATAGCTAGAATTGAGGCTATATAGCGCTGGCCAGGAGGGAGATATGGATTGCCAGTGCTGTTGTTTTTGGTCATGATTCCAAGACATGTGAAATCAGGTCACCATGCTCCGAACCTGTTGATTGCCCAACTGAGTTTCAAATTCGGCTTATATAATGCGGCCGAGCAAACCTTCGCTCCGACTGCGAGCGTTCAATTTTAAACTTTGTACTTACCACCGCCAGTCGTACAGTTGCTAGAAAACATCTGGATTCCGCGGTGGACCTAAACCCAAGCAGGAAGTCGAACTACGCCTCGTCCGCGGTGTACCCGGACTGACATAATTCCGCGGAACAACCGCATCTATGGCTGTTGATATCAGAAGGCCACAAGAACTCGTTTTTCGCCCCTTCAAAGCCCTTCAGCCACTCTGCTATTTAAGCGCCGGGAACAAGGAGAAAATCGGTGATACCGCGATACATCCACGGCACGTCCCTGTACTTGTTTACGTCTCGTCATTCTAGAGCCATCTCATTGTTATCATTCATGGGACGTTTGACTCGGAGTTCATACAATGTGGGCAAGTGTGGGCATTCATCGATTCATCAACCACACAAATCACTTAAGAGCCGGTATTAATTTACTGCCCCGCAGGCGAGCCTACGATCTGCGCCTGGATCGCGTCTTCCAGGTCCTTGGTGCTTCCAGTGACTTCAAAACGACGCCACAGAACCTCCCCAAAGCGATTCGACCTTGATTGTAGATGTGCATCACCAGGAGGGGTTAAGGAAACACTCTGGCGGACAGCGGATACCGCTTCGTCGAGGTCTGACAACTGCTTTGTCTGCTCAAATCGGGAGCTCAACGAAGTCGCAAGATCGGCCAGCCTGTCTGCGAGTTCTTCCCCGCCGCTCTCTTCAGTCAAAGAGATAGCCCGTTTGATGTAAAGAATCGACTGCTCGTTGCTTTCCTGGTCTTCTGTGAGGAGGTACCGGCGATGCAAACAATGGCTGAGGTTATGCAGATGATACCGCACGGTGGACGTATTTTTCTCGACGCCGAGTTTATCATGCGTTGAGATGAATCGTATCGAGCGGGGAATAACGTCATTGAGCTCTCCGAGGTCCTCTGGTTTAGGCTTTGAGCGTTGGAGCTCTTCTGCGAGGCCCTGCCAATCGATTTTAGCCACTTGCTGTTGCGAGGCTTGGAACAAAGTGATGATCTGATCAAGATCGGGAACTTGAGCCGACGCGGATTTGGCATGCGTCAGCGATTGCAATACCAGGTCCACGAGGTTTTTGTGGCGAAGGGGATTGTCGATTGCGAGATCCCCATCGCTGTGTTCCTCCACAATGGACTTCAAATCGACGAAACTGTTTTGGTCAGTTGGATACAGAGGTCAAGAGCAGTATATAAACTCACCGTTCGTGGTCACTCATGTTGTTGATATGTGGTGCAAAGTGGACGATACTGCGTACACTTATATGCCTAGGTAAGAATGGCTGTGCTGATCATGCTAGCATTGCCATGCTATGCTACGCATTTATTGTGTGATCAATCGATCAAGCTGCTCGGTGAGACAGATCTCTCACCGGGGGTAGTGGTCCCTCTTTGAGGAAGGCTCGCGCCCTGCTCATTCTCCCGCTCGCACCAGCCTAGGCCTGAATGTTGCAGCTCAAGTGCCCAACTTTGCTGACGCTCGTTGATCGCGTCGTTGACTCTTAGTTACATGGATCATCTATAGACCGCAGAAGCAGATCAGCCAAATTTAGGATCCAGGGATAAATTGGATACACACCAACCTTTCACTGAGCGCTTTTTCTGTCAAGTACTCAAGCGCTCAGCCTCGACCCTTTCACTCTCTCACTCCTGAACGTCCTAAACCCCTATCATTTCCGTATCGACTCCTCCATTCTCTGATTTCGCGCGGGAAATTCCTTCGCATAAAATTTGTTGGTAGGATTTCGTATTTTCATCTTAATTTACTGCTAGCCGTTGGCTGGCAGCGCTGTTTTGTTGCCTGGGCTGAAATCCGCGACGCGAAAAACCGAAATCGGTAAAATACACTCAGTGGGGTAAAGTGCTGTGGGAACTTGGTGTGTTATTAATTTATTAGTCAAAGTCCACTTCGTGTTCTAATTTTAGCCAAGGTCGAGATCGGAGAAGTACATCCAGCCGAAAAAAATAGCTGGTTTCCTCGTCGATTAGGTACAGTCGACCTTGCGAACGCTGGGTCGGAAGCGTAAAATAAAACACCTCACGATGCATGATTATTGACGTATATGGTATGTTCTATGCGAGACGCCGTGCGCCGAGAGTTTCTCACGATTCGCCACAGCAGGTCATGAACAGGACCCCTGAAAGTACACCAAAATGCCTTATCCCAAAATCCAAGATCTGCGCCCTTTTTATCCGGACGATTTTAAGCCCAAATTGTCAAAAATCTATCCGGAATTTGGATAAGGCCTCTGGTTGGGCCAAAATCTATCCGGATTGCGGATAAGGCATACAAAAAGCAGTAATATTGATTTTTTTCTCTAATTTTTCTTCTCCGAGGTCATGGGGTGTTTTGAGCGCTCTGGCGATGTTATCTACATGTATCCAACAATTTTTGAGCCATTTGGGGGGGGCACAAAGGAAACACTGCAAAATTTTCGGGGATTTTCACTAGTGAATCGTGATACACATGCACATCAGTAAAAATGATTGCTCAGACCGGGCAGCTTCTTTGCAGCCGTCTCGGACTCTTTGTCCAATTTCCTACATCTCTGCGTGGCTTAGTAGTATGTATACGCACTGGTCAAAACTCGCGTTCGAATCCCACTTGG
This sequence comes from Hypholoma sublateritium FD-334 SS-4, assembly GCA_000827495.1. Taxonomy (NCBI): domain Eukaryota; kingdom Fungi; phylum Basidiomycota; class Agaricomycetes; order Agaricales; family Strophariaceae; genus Hypholoma; species Hypholoma sublateritium. The sequence continues at coordinate 460,354 of KN817526.1, read as the reverse complement.
CTCAAAATTCTATCCGGAAAGGATATGGCCTGCAGGCCGTGGGTCAATTTCTATCCGGAAACTTGGATATGGCTTTATGAACAAAATTCCAGTTTTTTTATCCGGACAGTCATAAGGCATTTTGTGATTTTGGTCAAATTTTTATCCGGATCGGGATAAGGCATTTTGGTGTACTTTCAGGGGTCCTTCATGAACCTAAACACGAATAGACTGTCGCGCTCATACAGCAAAGCCCCTAAGAAGTTTTCACCGATTTTAAAATCAGTACAGCCTTTTATTCGTTGGAAATAGAAACTGGACTCGCATCTAGATCAATCTTGTACATGGCGCGGCATGGCATTTAGTTTCCATCCGACTAAGTTTATCACGCTCAAGATATTATCTCTTATCTCAGATGAGTATAAATACTGGGCGCTAGCTCAGGAAATCTTCAGCTGGTCTCACCCCCATATTCCTACCTATACTCTCTGTCGTTGACGACAATGCGTTTCTCTATCTTATCCTTGACATGCCTTTCCATTCTCTTCACCGCCGTCGCCGCTTTGCCTGTTCTGGAGATCAGAGAGCCAGTGAAGACTCACGTGGATTCGAGGGCGTCCTCGCGGAGGGCAGCCTCAAGAGCTTCTGTGCACAAAGCACCGGCAAGTTTTATTTCGAGAACACGACGAGGCTTTCATCGTATTGACGATGGTGTTTTTTTAGGCGCACGCATGCGCGATGCGCGGCCCTCACAAGCGCTCTTACGAATTCGAATTCCTAGAGCGCCGGAACCTGCCAGACCACGAGCTCTCGTATGAAATTGGCGGCAAGATAGGCGGTGGCTCGTTCGGCGACGTGCACCCGGTCGTCGGGCATCCTGAGCTGCTGGCCAAGTCGGCCAATGCCAAGGCCGGAATGAAACAAGTTTCCATTGAGACGTTCAAGGAAGAAGCAGAGCACCTACAGCATGTCGGACAGCTGGTCGACTGGGGGTACAAGACGGACGCTTCATGCAACAAGGTCTACTACATCATCATGAAGAAGATTACTGGGACGCCATTCCCCCACACCCAGGCATACCTTGCGACTGCCGGCAACAAAGCGGCACGCAGAGTGCTCGTGGATAAGGTCGCGGACATGGTCGCCGAAAAGATGATGGACTATGTCAAGCGTACTACGATCTTGCATACGTGACTATTCTTTCTATTCTTTTTATAGCGGCTGTTCTGATCTTCAATGTGAATAGGGACCCGAACGGATCTAACGTGATGTGTATCGAGGATGCAAACCATCATATTACGTCTGTCGACCTTGTTGACTGGGGATTCGCGGCGAAGGTCGATGTCAAGCACATGACGCACGAAATAGCTGTGAGTTTCATTTACTGTTTTCTGCCAATCCCTGTCGCTTAAATAACTACTCCAAACCCTTTAGCTGGAATACGCTCGTGAGGCATTGCAAAAAATGTACTAGATGCACCTGTCATTGTATCGTAGTGCGCATGAGTAAACTTGTCTTGAGCGGCATGAACATGAGAACGCTAGCGTACTTGTGTCGCACATTCCGAGTCGTGCGTCAGCGCAAGCACGCCTCAGGCTTTGCTGTTACAGTGGTTACGAAATAGCGCGCGAGCGCATGTCGTGCGGCACGCTCCGAGTCATGGCACCAGCATCGGAGATTACCCCGCGCGGTTCCTCCTGTCCGCGCTTTCGGTACTCAATGTATGGCTAGAAGGAGCACTCGGGCCTTGCTGTTGCCTTGCTGCTACATGCTCACAGGAATCAGGATCGCCAAATTTGAATTGGCAATCTGATAAAAAAACATTGGGGATTGAGCTACATAGCAAAAGAACGGAACACCAACAAGAAATTTGGATACACATGAAATAGATAAACGAAGAGAGTGATTCCTGAATAATATCAATTATCACCGACTTTTGACTTGCTTTTGACGGACTTCGGATTTATGTAAGTCCATTAGCCGTCGGACCAACAAGGAAAAACAACAACAATTCCTATATATAGGGCTTGTTCTTCACTACTTCTCCACCACTCAATGAATAATATTGAATACCACTGCAATAATACGCGCGTCATTTACTTATTATAATCATGGTCCTGTGCATACCGATACAAATTTAAAGGTTGTGTACCTCAGGCTCTCTTTCATCCTAGCGCAGGAATCTAACCGCTCGCACGTCTCCGTCGCACGCAAACCTTACCGGAAAGTTGAAACCCGTCTCAGTAAATCTCAGCTTCGCAACTTCGCGCCCCCAGTTCATACGCACGAAGGTCTATTCTGAGTACACAACCGTGTCATCAACTTAAGATTGAAGGCCGCCAATGTCTGTGAGAAACGTAGGCCTACCAAAATATGGATGTTACTGTCTGAGTAATAGATGTGAACAGATGAAGCAGAAGCATGATCAGAGTATGGTCGGATCCCTCCTTCCTGGGCAGCCTTCAAAGCTCTGACTCTTCCCTATAGGCGATAAAATATTTTCATTAATGAACTACAACCAAAAGCCTGCTACGCACCGTCTCTATCACGTCTAGTTGATACCGCCTTAAATTTCATGCATCCATGTCAATTGGGAAAGCGCCACGACGTCCTTCATTCCAGTATCCCAAACGGTGGTACCGGGATAGAAATATGTTCGACGAGCCAATAGGCCGTGGAAGGTCGCATGCACCATTTTCGATCCCACACAGCTCGATCTGCTTCAGTCTTGAAGAATGGGCGCACCGGAGCTACCAAGCGACCAATGACGGTGCGAGATGGAAGTTTGCAATAGTAGACGCGGGCGTAGCTCTCTTCATAGTCCTCTTCTTCTTTAGGGTCAATTGCAACTGGAAATCCACGCTGGGTAACACTTTTTGTAGCTCTGATAATCAAATATTGTGCTTCCTTCCTCTGGATTCATTCGAGTGGGTCTAATTTACAGTGCCGAAGCGAAGCGGGGCTGACCTTGTTATTGTTTAAAACTTTGCGATCGCGCACTGGGCCCACTGCATCCTCGCTCATGGAAAACAGCGCCTATCACGTATATTCGCGTCCAAGGTGAGTCGCTCCGCACATAATTGCCCTCTAGATTGAGCAACAATACAATAAGCAATAATGTCTCGCTATATCCTATCCAAGATACTTCTTCAACCCGTCATAAATCAAGAAAATAAGCGCGCTGCTGGGTATACTCCTCGCCACCGTGATGCCACAGCCAGCGTACAATCCCCTGATGCCCTGCGCGCGATACAACTCGACGAAAGTCCCGCCAAACGTCGCCTTCGGCCGCACCGAAAGCGCACCGACCGCTGCCGGGCGCAGCTCCTCGGCCGTCTGCATCGTGCTCTTCACCGTGTCCGCGGGGAACAGGGCGAGGTTGAACGCCGCTCCCGCGACTGCGCCGGAGAGCGCCGACTCCCATGGGCGGAGCTCCGTGTCCGTAGCATTGCGGCGGGCAAGCAGGAGCGACGCGACGTACTCTTTCGTCGTGAACCATGCGGCAGTGCCGCCTGTCTCCCGGATGAGCGTTCCGGTCTGGCCGAGCCACAGGCCGCGGACGCCGTTCGTACGGATGACTGACATGAGGACCGCAATGGGGCCCGGGAGGGTGCGGGGCGACGCGCCAGCGGCTTGGGGGGCGAGCATCTGGACCTGCATTTTGCATTTGACGAGTTCTATGGGGGTTCTGGAAGGCTGCTAATTAACACCAGATACTGCACGGTGTGGTGACAGGAGCCTCACAGGATAAAGCTGGTGATGCAGCCGGCGCCTGCGGCTGCGAGCGCGAGGTTGTGCAGGGGTAGTTTGTCCTCCGCTGAGCGATGCGTGACGCGCCGAATCACGTTTTGGAGCTCGCCGTATGCAAGAAACAGCGACGCGTTCTCAGCCATCGCCCCTGCGATCGGCGCCGGGAGGCCCTACGCACCGAGGCGGTCAGCACGAGGCAGGAACACACAGTACGCACACGCACCCGATATAGCCCCCGCACACCCTCCTTCTGCCAGGTCTGCACAAGGCAGTCAATGGGCCCATTGAAGCGTGCAGTGGCATCGAGCACCTGAGATTGCAGCCGGACCTTCGTCAGGTCGAATGGATGCTCGAATACCTTGGACACCATGCCTGCCACCTACAGGTCAGTGAGAGGGCTGCTCGACAGGTACCCAAGAGGAACTCACGCTTCCATACGATATCTCGCGGATGGACCTTAAGACTAAGGACTCCGAGCCAGGCGAACCGTTTTCTTGCAGTAGCGCATCAGGGGAAGTCTCCATGCGTTGAACCGCGGAGAGATAGAAGCAGCCAAGGGTATGATGTTGTCGTGGTGGCCGAAACTAATCCCTGTGCATATGCATGCAGAAAGTTAGGTTTGTCAAGTGTTGAGGTTCCTTCAACTCCGTAGTCGTCGCCGTAGAAAATGGACATGGCTGTTCAGATGGTCCGCTTTATCCAAAATTGTTATTGGCATCATTATTTCACGTGCCAGTAGCGCCTATCTTTCCATCTTATCAGATATGATATTATCAAGTTCTATGAGTGGGGGTCGCCAATTCCCGTAGCGTGTGACATTCGATTACACGCCGTGACAGTGTGTGACGCCTCTCATATCTTGATACATGGCCACTACAACGGCCACATCGCAGATATTGCATATCTAAAATTTATTTTATGTTTTCAGATACATGTTTCACACTCCCATGTGGTTTTTAGAACTTAAATGTACAAAGTGAAGCACAGAGAGCAAGATTATGTTCAAATCCCTGCCAAATATAGGGTCCAAACTTGCATCTCTATGTAGTCCTTCAGTTCTCATCCAATCACCAAGAATTATAGACCAAAAGTGATTGTAAATTCATTCTAAAGAGATCTTCCAGGCCAGAATTTTTATTTTCTCTTCCTATCCCAAGATATAACCAGAAAATAGCCCATTTAGCATAGTTAGAGAGAAGATATAAAAATTCTGGTCTGGAAGAGTTGTAGAGAATAGAATTCTGATCAATTTTGTGTCTTGAATGAGGCAAAAACATGTAGTTTCAGAGACTACATAGACTTTTATAGTTATGCCAATACAAATGGCCGAAATATCCATTACATAGCCACTGATGGCATTACAAAAATTTGTAGTAACGAAATAATCAAGGTAAGCGGCCAAGGATTGATGAAATGATGGGTGTATCAGGTTTTGTGACAGCGGCGTGAGTGTCACGTGACAATTCCGGCAACAACTAACACCGAGGATTGGCGACCCCCACTATGAGTGGGTTGGCACAACGCCGGCCAAATGCCGGGGACCAGTCACAGGCCCGTCACGGCCCGTCACATCCCATTTTCTTGAAACTTCGCTCCTGTGCTGTCCACAACTYGTAAATGTGATATTTAAAATKGTATAACCGTAGATAATTACAGTATAAACAACTTGTTGRGGACAGAATTTTAAATTTGTAGCTCTGCAGAGTAAAAAAGAGAAATAATGACATTTTACCTGCCAATCAGAGCTTTCAGCAGTGTATATGAAATATCCTGCCAGGAACAACACTACATCCTTTGCTCAACTGAGATAAAGTGATTGTATTGTAAATTAAAACACTTTKTTGAGACCAGAATTTTAAATTATGTCCGCATTGCAAAGTTAGGGTGCCACATTGGCCATTTTCAATAGGTTAGAGGACATGTATAAAAATTCTGGTCTCAACAAATCCTTTATGTTACTCAATGAAACATTCCTTTCTGTTGAAGTGAAGCACCAAACTGCCTGAGTGAGCTGCTTTTTTATTGGCATTCTTGCTATAATCCAACAATGATTATCTGAATTGGTGATCAAGAAACAAATGTAACAGCTTAAAATTCCGGAAATATGCTCTAGGTACATCTATAAAGACACTGGTTTTCAAACCTAAGCTCTACGTAGTTTTGTTGAATGGCAATCATAACATTA